>PVJO010017301.1:0-39548 GCA_004026905.1 Hystrix cristata | reverse complement strand
ACCACCGCTCCCGGCTGCTAAGAAATTTTTAAAAAGCAAGTTCCTTCAGTTATAAAACTTTTATCCTTCATGTTGGGGACTAGATTTTAATTGAAGAAGAGTTAAAATAATGGGTAGAAGGGGCAACTCTGACATGCCTTTATGTAAAACAAATTGACTTTGTTGTTTACATAATTCACTGTCTTCAACTTTTTCAAGCTGCTTGTCTACGTTGAGAGGATTTGTTTTGCTGAATTTAGGTACTAAAATTCATAGGCATATTTAAGTGGCACAAATGAAGCACAGACGTCAGAGTAAATTGGAGCAGGGCCATTGCCAAACCTTAACTTGGGACTCTGCTGGGAGACAGGGTGAAGATTCAGAGGGATGGGGGTGGGGTGCGAAGTTGTCATCTGTGTATAGAAAAGGCACTTTTCAAATTTAAAAATCTCAAAACTGACCCAAAGAAATCCAGAAAGCAGAACTTGCTTCTGATGTAACATTATTGGAGAGCATTTTCAAAGCCTTTTTATTTTGAAAACTCTTATATGGGAATGTTTATCAAAACTAGCTCGAGGCACTGTCAAAATCTCCATTTCTGAATGTATGAAAAGGAAGAAATTGCAAACAGGTAAAAGCCAACTAGGAAAATACTGATGATGTGCCTAGTAAAACACCAGAAAGTGGAATCCTTTTTCATTGAATGACAGAATAATGAAGAGCTGTAAAATTTATTTATTTATTTATTTATAGTTTTTTTTTTTTTGTCTTGGGACCTTTCAGCTGCAGGGCCTATCCCAGACTGACATACTCTTGTCACATTTCTTAATTCCTGTGCTGTTATATGGACTGAATGTTTGTGTCTCTACCAGGTTCATACTGTGAATGCCTAATCCCCACCATGAGGGTGTTGGAGCTGGGGCCCTTTCTTTGGTAGATGATTGCTTAGATGAGTGTGGGGCTCCAGGATGGGACTGATTTGTACCCTGTGAAAAGTAAGAGACACTGACCCTGCTCTCTCTCTGTCACGTTAGTGATGGGAGAAAGGCAGCTGCCTGCTAGCTGAGAAGAGGGACTTCACTAAGGACTGAATCTGCTGACATCTTGATCTTGGACTTCCAGCCTCTCCAAGCTGTGAGAAATAAATAGCTGGGGTTGAAGCTGCTCACTCTCTGGTGTTTTGTTATAGTAGCTGGAGCTGACTAAGCCCAATGGAGTGATTCTGAAAGGCTTGGGCTCCCTATCTGAGGCAGGCTGCTTGTCTCTCCAGGTCCCAGGTGGGCATGTGTGTGTGCACTTGTTCGTGTTGTATTTGAAGAGGAGACTTGGGTTACAGGAGTGCCATAACCCAAAGGACCCCCCCTTGGCGGTGACTGCAATTGAAGAGTAACTGCAGACTGCTGAGACTCCTCAAGGCTTCTTGAAACACAGCAAAGAGGCTGCTGGGTCTCCTGGGATGGCACTTTCACCAGGTAGGAGCCGAACAGCAGTCAGAGCCAAGCTTTGCCACCTCACAGGAAACCCTCGCAACTGCAGGTGGCACTTCTGTCCTGGTGGAGACAGGCTTGCAGCTCCTCTGCTGTGCAGGATGGGTGAGTGTGAGGAGGAGGAGAGTCCTAATTCCTCAGGACGCTCAGCACTGTCTTCACCCTGAAAGCCAGGGGGCGGTGGGTTTGTGCTTGTTTTCAGGCTTCTGACACACAGAGCTTCATGAATAGAGTCAGCCAACACAAGGCTTCCAGGTCTGCTTTGCTGAACCTGTTCGTACTCAGAGATGTAAGAGCCCTTCCTCAGCGTAAAGAAGTCCCTCTGCTCATGTAACCGAAGTTTTAAGTACCATTTAGATCTTGTTTCAAGTCTGGCAACAAAATAAACACCTTTCTCACCATCTCACACAGTTTGGGTCTCCCTGGTATATTTCAAATTGGCGTGGTGAGCTGAACCTCAAATGCTTCTGGACATGGAACGATCAGGAGGAACTCAGCCTCACCGACTCAGTGGCATCTTGCTCTCTGTCATTGGGTCACAGCTATCGTGGCTTCCTTGCTGTTTAAAAAAACTTGATTTTAATGGGACACAGAAATTTAAGTCATACCTGCTTGAGAGGTAATAATGATTAAGCTACAAAGTATAGGTTGGTAGATTTTAAAGTCACTGATGAGAAAGAACTTATTTGCTTAAGTCTTATAATCTGCCTATTTTAAAGAAAGTTGCTTGCAGCACAGTTTACATGTGCTCCAGGTTTCCAAACAACCAGAACAGAGAGTTGCAGGTTCCCAGAAGCAATTAAAGCACATGGCATTTAATGAAAGTTTATGTAGCCACAGAAAATAGGTAGCAAAGAGACAAAATGACAAAAATAAGACCTCGCAGAAATTATATCACCTTCCAGAATGGCTCTGTCGAGTATTCTGAGGGATAGAAAACACCAGAAGTGACAGTATTAGCCCTCAAGAGTTTACAAGCCAGTTGGGGGAGATAAGATGGAACTCAGGGAAAATGGCAGGCGTCCCTGCTTATCCATGGGAAATACATTCCACGGCCCCAGGGAGTGCCTGGAACTGCAGACAGTAATGAGCCCTATAAGTACTCAGCTTTTTCCTACACGTGCATACCTATTATATTAGTCAGCTTTCCTGTTGCTGGGCACAATACCCAACCACCACAATTTAAAGGAGGAGAGGTTTAATCTGCTCACAGTTTCAGTCCATGATCAACTGACTCCGTGGTGGAAGGGCATGGCTCAAGGGAAAAGCTGCTTAGTTCATGGGTGCAGGGAAACAGAGCAGGGGTGCCGGAAACGAATGGGCCAAGGATCAGATACTGGACTCAAAGCCATGCTTCCTTGACCTACCCAGACATACCCAGCAGTGTGCTTTACCAATGTAGTGGGCATTTCTTAACCCAATGAAGTTGGCATATCAGGATTAACAGTCATAGCCATGGTAAAGTTTAATTTATAAATCAGGCACAAAGAGAGATTAAAAACAATGACTAGTAATAATTTTGACAATGTATTGTAATAAAAGTTATATGAATGAGATTTCCTTCAAAATGTTTTATTTAACTATGCTCACCTTCTTGTGATGAAGTGAGATGATCCAATGTTGTGTGACAAGATGAGGTAAGGCGAATGATACAGACATAGCATTAGGCTTGTTTGGAAGAGCTACTTAAATGTAAGCACTGCTGTGTTCTGATGACCAAGCCAATCTGATAACCAAGATGGCTACTAAGTGACTAATGGGTAGATAGGTTATATGGCACAGATAGGGTGAAAGAAAAGATAATTAACAATATGGGCAGGACTGAGGGGGATTGTGGGTTTCACCATGCTGCTCAGAATGGCAAATAATTTACAACTGATGCATCGTTTATTTCTGGAATTTCCCACTCAATATTTTTGGTCCACAACTGACCGTGGGTAGCAGAAAACCACGGAAAGTAAAACCAAGGATAAGGGAGGACTATTGTAAAAAGCATTAAAAGTGGTATTTTAAAGCAGAGCAACAGAGAGGTTATTTCATGCTAATCCTAGGCTAACTGCCAAAGCTATGTCATCCACAGTAATTGTTCTACACTGAGGGTAGGGGAAGCCACTACTTTTGACTGGGATGGTCAGAGAAGTGGAACTGGACAAGGAGGGTGGCTAGGAGGTTGATAGGGGACAGAAGGAGGGGTCTTTCCAGACGGAGGGCAAAGAGGGGAAATTGATATGTTCAGAAGAGGTAGGCATTGTGTGGGGCTGTCGGGTAAAGCTGAGGCATTTGTTTTTTTATATTTTGCACATACTGAGAGAATCTAACTAAAAATGTTTATTCTACAGTCTTGTTTTATAACTGCTAACAATCTGGGCTTCCAGCAGAAGGATTTAAATGTATGTTTTATTGTAAAACTTCAAAAAGAATATCATATACAACTATACTGAGATAAAAACTATAAAGCAATCAGAATTTTAATGGCCAATTCTTATACAATTTCCCCGATAGGTCTTTTTATATGAGGTCTTTTAAAATCATAAAAGGCAATGTTGCTTTGTCCAGAGTAGTTCAGAATATCTCAGATGGGAAGTTTTCTCAATGAGAATACAGTTATGTAATTACAGCTGTGTTTGCTTCACTTCTGTGTACTTTAATTTACTAGAAGGAAAACTTCTAGTTGAGGCTACCTCCTCAGACCTCCCCAGCTCTAGACAGCACTTCAGAATGTTACCTTCAGTCAGGAAAGCGGATGGTTCTAGCCCAAGGCCGTTGTGCTGGGCTAGGAAATGTCAGTGGGAATGAAATAAGGCTGTTTTACTCGTCCATGTACAACCAGATTCTAGTAGACAGCTCTAAACTAGCTTCTGGTAGACAGCTCTTAACCTGCATGTCATCCTGACTCCAAGCTACTGTCTTCCTCCCTGATACTATGCACATGGCTCACACACTGTTTTCCAGCCCCACAAAGTGAGGAATGAATGGCGCCGCTAGGGGGGTTGTGACTGCTCTCTTGGGGTCTTGAGAAAATTGTGCTCATGTGGCATAGCCCAGAGATGACTCAGCCGTGTTCTACTACAACCCAGAAGGCATCTGGCCAGCTTTCCCCAAAGCTGAGCCTGGTGCGCTTCAGATCTGTGGCCCAGCCCCGCCCTTTCAGGAGGGCACAGATCACTGCTGTGCAAAGCCCACTGAAGTGTAAGTCCATCCTCTGAAGTTCCTCTTTCACTGCTGAATGTGTCCCTTTGTGGTTTGCATGTAGTTTGCCGGCTGTGGCTATTCTGTAAAAGGCGTGTCTTTACACACTCATCGAGGGGACTCAAGTGGGACAGAGTTGCTGCTTCTGGCAAAGAAGGATTAGAAGAAAGGTTCTCCAGGACCAACCAAGAGACTAGAGACCTGACACCCAGGTATGTGTGTAGGACAAAGGAAGGAGAAGCAGAAGGCAGGCAACCAAGAAGGAAAGACTGAGTCGGTGGAAACATCAGTTCCCGGTAGCCCTAGCAGAGATGAGGTGAATTGATAGAGGAGGAAGAAGCAACTCAGGTTGACAGACCCACACAGGTGCCTTGTGGAGTGGTATTTTCTGTCTGTATTGTATTTATATTTTCTGTGCTTTGATATTTTGACCTCTTGGGTCTTGTTGGCCCAGGAAGGAACACCTCTCCCAGGATCAGCCTAATCCTAGAGATGGTAAAGAATTCTCCCAAGAGTGGTTTTCAAAAACAAACCAACCATGCTTTATATATTTACATGTTCCAATATTCAGTGTATATATTATAATTATTTCCTCATGATCACTTGATTCCTTTATCTATTGTCTCTTTCACTGCTTTTGATTTAAGATATTTTTTCTGATATAAGGATGGCTATTCTTTCTTTCTTTTGTAGCCTATTGAATTAACTGATTTCAAAATATTAGAGGAAATGTTGGCAAATACAGAACTTCACATCGTCTAAGCTTTATCACAAAACATTTCCTCAAAATTAAGCTAACTTTTTGCTTTTAAAAAAAATACAAAAAACAAAAAACAAAAACCAAACCAACCAATCCCAAGTTCATACCCCAAGCACCTCCTTTCTCAGGCTCACACTCTGGGTGTGATGCGTCTGCCCTAATCACTCCAGGGTGAAGACAGACAATTAGGATAGCTTCTGTACTCCAGAACTCACAGAAACAACTCAAACTGCTCAATCCTGACTAGTTTAACTGCCTCACCAGCTTATTCTCATGGAAAATACTACGAGGTGTTATACCCATGATGTCCTTCCTCTCCTTCTGCCTCCTGACAGCCCATTCTTTCCCATGTGGCTCTAGGACTTAGAACTGTGAGACACAAGCCATATCTCCAATGACAATCTTCTCATAGTCTATTGGCCTTACCATACCTAAATGATAATAAACCCTATTACATCATGCGTTAAAACAGAAAACACTCATGAACCAGTGCCCTACTGAGGTGGGCTCTCTATCCTCCTGAATCATCCTGGCTGCCAGTTCTTTCCTATTATTAGAGGCTTCTCATGTAACTGATGACTAAGTCACTAAGTGAAATTAAACTGAATATTAAAGTGTAACGAAGAGTTAACATAGCAAATTTATCTAATATTGTCTCAGAAATTGCATAGTTAAAGTGAGCCCTGAAAAATCTATTTTCTTAGGCATCCAGTGTGTGGTCTGGGAGTAGAAAGGAGGTAAAATTAAGAAGCAGATTTCAGATTTATTGTCCTAGAAAGGTGCAGGCCACAGGTAGGCAGGACTTGGGTGTCAGTCCTGAAACATACAAGAACAAGTGGCAAGACCTAAAACTTAGAAAAGATCGCTGCATGTTGGTACTGTTGTAAGGACTTTCTGACTCATTTAATGCTCTTAAAAAAATTGTGAGAAGAATTCAATTACATTGTAAAGATTGGCAGCAGAAGTACATAGATGATTAGGAATTTAATCTCTGGTCCCACAGATAGCTAAATGACAAGGATAGAATTAGAATCCAGGATTCCCTTGTGGGCTTGTGTCAAAAAAAGAATTAAAACCCAGGCAATGTGGCTTTGGAGACTGTGCTCGACCATTGTACTATAGCCTTGGGGGAGCCGGATGGACCCACTCAGGACCTATAAACATACCAATGAATAGTTTTGTGACTTTGGGTTAGAAACTTGACCATGTGTGATATAAGGGTCCATTTGCGGTGTGAGGGTGATAATACATATCCATTTTATCTATCTCTAGTGTAAACATAACACCACTTATTCAACAGGGGTATTTGAAGGCTAAATAAGACAATGATTACAAAGACACTGAATGTGTGTCTGGTAACTAAACCAATGGCAAATAAATATTAGTATCTTTTTTTGTTCCTAAGCAAGGCATGGCTGGACATGGTACCATTACTATGCCCTGGCTTTTCCATAGCTGCTCATATTTGACCTATCTACATGGGTAGAGAAAAGAAACTGGAAAATGTGTCATTAGCAAAGTCTTACTTCTGAAAAGGAGTATAGGCAAGCAGGCTGACATTCAGCCAGTGTTTTAGTCCATTTTGTGTTGCTATAACAAAATACCTAAGACTAAATACCTTATGAAGAAAAGAGGTTGAATTAGCTCACACTTTTGGAGACTGAAAGTCCAAAATCAGTTACATAGATCTCGGTTCCATCTGTTCACCAATGGTGAGGACCTTCAGGCTCCATCACGACAAAGCAGGTGGCATCATCTAGCAGAAGCTTGTGTGAGAGTGGCAACTGATGAGTGCAGTAGAGAGAGATTGGAAGGAGAAGCTAAACTTTGTAACCACTTGCAACCAATCCAGTCCTGCAAGACCTAACCCACTCCCACAAGATGGGCATTAGTTCCTTATGAAGGTGGTGGCTATCCGACCTAATTATTTCCCACTAGGCCTCACCAGACCCCAGCTTTTACAGACCTCATCAACTCTCAATATCCTTACATGGGAGACCAAACTTCTAGCAATGAGTCTCTGGGAGACAAGCCACATCCAGTGATTGCAGTCTGTACGATCTGGTCTACTTGTACCAATTGTTAAAATATGTCTGTATGAGTGGATAATCTGATGCTGTCCTCTGCCTCCTCCAGTGTGTGGCCCCTGTTACTTCAAATACCCCCATTTCTCTGCACGGACATTTGGCCAACATTACACCTCTAGGATGCTGCTCCAGGATCATGACTGGTGTCTGTTCTGGTCAGTTGGTGCCTATACTGCTCTGGCTGTTTAACATCCAGAATGTCAGCACTGCAGGCAAAAGCGGAAGAAAGGCTGCATTGTGGCCCTCCGTTGAGGACCCCAAATTATTGTGTAAGGGCCAGTAAAAGCAGGAAGCATGTGCTGGGCATTTTGCCATCCTTTTACACGCTGAGGGATCAAAGAGAGGAAGAGAGCAAGCTAGAATTTTTCTTTTCCCCTCTCCTACTTTCTATTTCTCTCTTCATCCTCACCTCCTGTCTTCACCCTATGCTTTGAAAAGTGACCTCCTATGAGGCAGGGTGATATTTCTAGACCTTTAGCAAAAATAAAAATTGTTCAGGTTTATGAAAACATTATTCCAAAATGGATCCGTGCCACATTAACCTGAGCTAAGAGATAAGATCACCTTTCTCTGGGCTTATGTCAAATTACTTTTGGACTCTGAACCATAACTGCTTATAATGATAACAGCCTCTTCTTGAAAACACCCTACTACGAATTCCATCTGTACTGAGACCACCCAGCATCATTCACATTTACTATGAGATGCCTGGCTTTGATTCGATTTTTTGCAAACGAGCTGCAGTTTCTTACGAGCTGCGTCCCAAGGCCAGGAGGCATTTTAACAATCACATGTGAGCTGTCGCTGTGGAGCACGGTTGGGTTACTTTGGAGTTTGAGCCAAGGCTTCATCCACCTTGCTAGGGGCATTTGGGAGAAGGCTTCTAAGATCTGGCAAACCCAGCTAAAGATGTTTATGTACCATATTTATCACATCACCGTCAGAGAAACACCCACATCATGTTTCTTTTTATATATAAAAACTGCACAGCTCGCCAAATAATTCCTCATGCAGGATCTTGTTCTGTTTTCTAAAAAATCCTACAATGTATCCCATGTTATAGAGGGAGAAAATGAGATTTAGAGACATTGATTTCCTTACTCAGTGATGAAATATAAATAGAATCTTTCTGAATGATATTCTGCCCTTAACCATATTGCTGAAAAATCATAAACAGATCAGTTAATAGTTCCTAGAAAGTAGGAATCCCATCAAATTATTTTAACTTTGTTTTCAAGAGGATAGTGAGTTAAACTTATCATATCCTCAATAAATTGAAAATCTGAGAATTAGGGATGCTAAGTTCATATGTGTAATTTTGTCATTTATATATGTTATGAGAACCTGGAAAGGCCTTAGCCATTAATGAGTTTTTCCCAAAGTATATGACTCAGGATGTTGATAGATGTTATGCACTAAAAGAATTTCATGATCAAATAAAGTTCAGAATAGTGACATAGACAGTTAAACAGGTGTGTTTACTTTAGGGCTAGAAGGGGTTTTAACAGTGTGCTGCTGAATGTTTAACAATCAGTTCTACGGAGAAAAAGCTCTGCTTTGCAGCATGTGCTGATTTTTGTGGTGTAAATTTCCTGCCATGGCTAAATTCCAGCTGCCAACATAGCATCAGTGGTCATAAAGATGGATAGAGATGTGAAGCACTGCTTGCTATACAGTATTCCTACAGTTCAGAGAGAATGGAAACAAAAGATGGAAATAACAAAAGCACACGTATGTTGGTCAGCTTTCCATTACTATAATAAAATATCTGAGATAAGGAATTTAAAAGGTGAAAGGTTTATTTTGGCCCACAAGTTTTGGAGGTTTCAGTCCATAGCGGATTGGCCTTGTTGCTTTTGGGCTTGTGGTGAGGTAGTACATCATAGACAGAGCACGAGGCAGAGAAAGCCCGTCACCTCATGGCTAGGGACTAAAGAAAAGAGGAAGAGACCTGAGTCCCACAATCCCCTTTGCAGGCTCAACCTCAAAGACCTGAAACCTCCCACCAGGCCCCAGCTCTTAAAAGTTCCACCACTTCCCAACAGCACTGTATTGAGGGCCAAGCCATGACCACATGTGCCTTTGGGGGACATTTGAGACCTGAACTATCGCACCACATAAGAGCAAAATTTAGAGAATTAATTAGGAAGTCTTGCTTTCAGTAATTATTGTTTTTCATAGAATTTATTTAATGTAAGTTTATATTATTTAATTTTTGATAATGACTAACTCTTTAACAATTGCCTTACACAATTCCTAAAAATTTAACAGCTGAATTTTGCAAGCTGGAGCAAGCCTGCTCCAGCACTCCACTGCTTATGATTCCCGAAAGGGGAGAGTGGGTGGGAGTATATTAAATTGTACTCTACAAAATCATTTGCGCCAAGGGCCTTTCCTCAGGTAGTATTTTATAGGATTTGTGTTCTGTGGAGAACACTTCAGAAACTGCTGATGTAGTCCAACTTGGTCGTTTCTTTTCCCTCATTTTTCTCCATTTTCAAAGCTCCTACGGTTTCCTCGACTACTCACTGGGAGCTTAACATACCACACTTCCATTAAACTAAGTTCAATAAATATTTATTGGGCTCCTGTTAGGTACAAAGCATTATGCTAGTAACAGAGAATGTTAAATGACTAAGCCTTAGCCTCTGCCCTTGGAAGGGAGGCTGCAGGACAAGTATGGAAAGAACTACAGTGGGAGACAATGTAGGGGTAGCACCATAGAAGCAGGATAGGCATTAACCTTCTGCATTCAAAGGAAACAAAATCACATTCAGTTGTAGATGTTGTGATGGGAGATACTCAAGTCCAAAGGGCCTGAGATTCAGCTGTGCCTTCTGCCTGGGCTGGAAGAGGTACAGAGGGACCCTGTGGCCAGACCAGTGTGTACTTTCTATTCAAATTCTGTCTGTCCATTCACTCGTTACTCCATTCAGCATGCAAGTATTGGGAGGCTCCAGTAACATCTGTCTTTTTAGAAAATTAGCATGTGTTTTTTTTTTAATGTGCTAGACTGAGCATTTGTTCACATATTAACTGTTCGCATATTGTTATTTGGGTTTTTTCTTCTGTGAATTCTTTAATTTGTATCTTTTGCTGATTGTTCTACCGGATTTCCTTTTTGTTCCCTTGTCAGTATGCAGGAATTCTGACAGGTTCTAGCCTATAAATTACAACAATATAAATGCTTTTCTCCAGCCTATCCCCACTTGTTTGCCTCTGTTGTCCTCCAGATAGAATGTAGGGTAGTTGTTATCATGACTGTCCTTTATGATTTCTACACGCTGATGTGACCTTGGACAATTTAGCCAACCAATCTGTGCCTGATTTCTCATCTATAAGACTTCTAGCTATTAGGGGTGTTAGGAAGATTAGATGAATGAACAAACATTAAAACATTTTTTTAGCAAATATTAGTCTTTATGAACACTGTTTAACAATTGCCTTAAAGATTGACCTGGAATCTTTCATTTTATTTTCATCAAATCCATTAAGTTTTACTCCTTTTAAGCTATTGTTTTTTGGAGGAGTTTTCAAGAAATTTCCCAATATTTTCTTTGATTAATTTTATTTCTAATTTCACACTTAATGGTGCGAGAAATCCTCCAATTTTTTCATTCTCCATGTAAGGAGTCAATACCATTTCTAAATAATCTTTTTCCAATAAAAATATCTTATTTCTTTTACATTAAATTCTGCTTTCTCTAACATTAGTATTAGATTAAATATAGAATATTACATGCAAATATTAAAACTATCATCTCATCTTTCTTTGGCCCATATTTGATTTGTATATCCTTTTACACTACTTTACTTTCAACCCTTCTGTATTTTTGGTGAATAATAGTATATGCTGAAGATCTGTCTTTTGATCTCTGTTTTAATTAATTTACATTTTAGTGATAATGATATATGTAACATAATGTAATAATCATATAAGGATCTATAATAAAAATCTTTCTACCATCTGAGTTCATGTTTTCCATTTACCATGACTATATTTTGTTTCTTTTTCTTTTTTCCTATTTTCTCCTAGCTATATTAAATTTCCTTTGCTTCTTTAGAAGTTATACTTTCCATTTTTTATTTTTCTAACATAAGTTAAGTTTCCCTTACCTTTATTTGATTATCTCAGGATATTATCCATTATTTAAATAAGTATTATAAAACTTCCCCTGAAATAAAGTCCTTTACTTTAATAAAACTTTAATTTCTCTCATAATGAAATATAATATGCAAACTGAAACCACAAACAAATGCCATTTTTAAAGTTGGAAATTGGTAAATTTAAAACTTCAATAATACCCAAACTTGCAGAGAGTATATGGAAACAAAAATTCTTGGTGGGAACACAAATGGGTGTGAAAATTTGGGGAACATTTAAGAAATATTGATCAGAATTTTGAATGTCCACACTTTTTGATCCACCATTCCTAATTCTAGGAATGTATTGAACTGATAAGGAATTTTGTTTTAACATCATTGTGGAAAGAAGCCATAGTTTTTTCAACCTTCCCTACCATTTCAATTCTTACTATAAACATGCATCCTTTTTATGATTAAAAATGTGCTATATATAACACACACAAGGAAAGGAGAGAAATGTAAAGATGCCACAAAGCCAAATATAGTTTCTAACATATCAACATTTGGGACTCTCTGACCTAATGTACCACCTTGCTTTCCAAATAATACTCTATTTCAATGAAATAAAAATGGAGTTTTCTGTATTCATCATCTTTCATGTGAGTACATCAAAAACGAATGCATGAGGTGGGATCAAAGATACGGTGAATATTTAATTAAAAAATTATCACAGGGCTGGGGATTTAGCTCAGTGGCTAGAGTGCTTTCCTTGCAAGCACAAGGTCCTGAGTTCGATCCCAAGCACCAAAAAACCAAAAACAAACAAACAAAAGAATTATCACAGTAGAAGATGCATTCCATTAATCTCCCCCAACATACTCCCCTTTGCTTTCCCCACACTTACCTCATTGTTCTTGCCACTTTCTGAAGCAGTCTGGAAGCCTTCTTTCACGAGCATCATTAGTTGCACTGTTGTTGGTGCCTCAGTGTCCTGCATTTATTCAAAATCTTAATGTCTCGGTGATCATGTTGATTTGGGGGAAGATCCAGAATCACACGCTGCCTGATCTAGTGAATAAGGTGGATGTGGATACACTGCAATTTTTTTTTTTTTGACAGAAATTGTAAATGTTTTAAATTGATTCAGTACATCCCAGCAGCCACAAGAAAAACACTCAAAGAAAGAGCACTTCTAGAACTGCTTCGGAAACTAGCAAGAATGAGGGCATACGTGTGTTTGAAGCTAGCGGGAGTATTTTGAAGGGGAATTAATGGCCATGAATCTTGTACTGTAATAAATTTTTTCAATTTTTATTTAAACATTCACTGTATTGTTTGATCACACCTCTTAGCTTTACTAGTATTTTTTATAGGTGAGTTATTTAAACAAGGAAAGAGTAAAATAGCTTGACTAAGTTCCAACAGTGAGTTAGTGCAGCTAAAAATAGAGGCTTCAGCACTGACCACTGTCACCTGCGGGAGATGATGTGACATCACAGGGGCAACAGTGAGCCTCATTCTTCAGTCATCTCTCAATTCTTTTATGTCTGCCCCAAGAGGAATAAATCCTACCAAGGTTCATAAAAGGGACCATATTAACTTTACAATGATCCCTCATTTTTAATTTTATGGGCTGTCTTAATCCGTTTTGTGTTCCTATAACAAAATACCTGACACTGTACTCTATAAAGAACAGAAATTTATTTCTGATGAGGCTGGAAGTACAAGTGCAAGCTGTCAGGAAGATGAGTTTCTGATGACTACTCTCTGCTTCCATGTTCTACACCCTCCGAGGGAAGGAAGGTTGTGTCCTTACCCCGTGGAAGGGACAGAAAAGCAAGAGAACACTCCATTCAGCCTTATGAGGGTGCTAACCCCACTCATGAGAGCAGAGCCCCTGTGACTTAATGATCTCCCCAAGGCCCCGTTTTAGTTGCTTTCTCATCACTGAGATATAATACCCAACACCCACAACTTAAAGGAGGAGAGGTTTATTCTGGCTCGGTTTTCAGAAGTTTCAGTCCGTAGTTGGCAGGCTCAAATGCAGAAATGGCACGGTGGCAGGGCCTGCCACAGAGGACATCCACTGCTGTCACGGCACCCAGAAAGCAGATGGAGAAGGGAGTAGGGGAAGCAGATATACCCTAACAGGTCAAGTCCCAAGCAACCCATTTCTTCCTACCAGACCCCACCTCCTAATAGCAAGTCAGCTATAGTGCACCCACGAGCCAGTCACCTTGCGAAAGCCCCACCTCTGAACACAAGAGCCCTTCGGGAGACATTCTAGATCCAAACCACAACAGGGCTGCTTCTTAATACCATGGCGATGGGGATTAAGTTTCAACATGAGTTTTGGAAGGGGTACATATATTAAAACCATAGAACATATCATTCAAATTGTAACCATTGGCCAGTCATCTAGATGACTTGGTAATCAATGAAATTTGACAATTTTAGCGGCCTTCTATTAAAATTGCGCAATAGTCCATGAAATTATAAGTTTGCATTGAGTTTTTGAAAGAGGCGTAGGGGGTCACAGAATGAGCACAGTGGGAAGAGCATGGAAGCGGAATAGGCAGACCTGTTGAAGCCATGTTCCTGAGGTCTGGAAGCACAAATGTGGCAATAGAATTCCGACTTGAGAGGGCTTCAGAACAGCAATCGCAGGCAGCCTCCATTTCCAGTTTTGATTTCTGTTGTGTTCAAACAAAATATCTTGCTTCTTGAGTGCTGCTTTGGTTTGATTTCACCAGAGTAGCAATTATCAATCTCAAGCAGTTTGCTCAGTGGTCAGACAGCATTTTTCTGAGCACTTGGAAATCATGAAGGCCTATGGTTGCACAATGTCCTCTAGCAAACAAGGCAGAGGCACCTACACAAAAGAAGAAAACAAATACATGTGCCAAATCAAGCCAGGTCCTAAGTATTCATCCACTTTACATTGCCATGCTAGTCCATCCAAAGGTAGCAAATAGAATTTTGATTAATTCTCACTTTTTCAAGAATATACTTTCTTCTGCCCCTTCTGTGCCTGCTAAGCATGTTGTCTATATTTTCATTAATGTATTAATCACATTCTGTATAGTTATTAATTTTTCCATCTGTCTTTGCAGGTAAACTTTAATTTTCTGGAAGGTAGAGACTGTGTCTTCATCTTTGAAAGACTGTGTCTTTTCAAACCCAAATACAATGCTTGAATATATTAGGTACTGAAGTTGACTCATAGTCTGATTACGCAGTTACGAGATAATTGGAAAGAAAACAATCTTTACTGGCTGTCCTTCAGACGAGGGTCTAACATCTAGAATATATAAAGAACTAAAAAAAATCAAACTCCCCAAATTTAAAGACCCAATCCAAAAATGGCCATCTGAAATGAATAAACACTTTTCAGATGAAGAAATAAAAATGCCAAATAAACATTTGAAGAAATGTTCAACATCACTGGTCATTTGAGAGATGCAAATCAAAACAATGCTAAGAGTCCATCTCACTCCAGAAATATCAGCTATTATCAAGAAATCAACCAACAACAAGTGCTGGCGGGGCTGCAGGGAAAAAGGTACCCTTCTCCACTGTTGATGAGAATGTAGACTAGTGCAACCACTATGGAAGTCAGTATGGAGACTCCTCAAAAAACTGAAACTAGAGGTTCCATTTGATCCAGCTATTCCTCTGCTTGGTATCTTCCCAGAATAATTGAAAACCTCATACTATGGAGATATATGCACAACCTGTTCATAGCAACACAATTTACAATAGCCAAGTCTTGGAAACAGCCCAAATGCCCAACAACTAATGAATGGCTAAAGAAGATGTGGTTTTTCTACACAATAGAGTACTGCTCTGGTATAAAAAAGGATAAAATAGAGTCATTTGTAGGTAAATGGATGCACCTTGAGAACATACTCTTAAGTGAAATAAATCAGTCATTCATGAGTACACATCAAATTGTTTCTCTGATATGAGAAACCCTAAGTGTATATAAAGACAAAGAGGCATAATAGATATTAGGTAAAAGAAAGATAATATTCAAAAGAGAGGAGAACTAGAAAGGGAAAAGGGGGAAAAGAAGAAAGGGAAAAGGGAAAGAAAGGGAAAAATGTAAATAAACTTGCTGTAAATAAGGAAAGGGGTAAACAGAAGGGAGGGGTGGGGAATGGGGGAACCAAGATACATCATGTACAGGTACAAAATAACCATGATGAATGTGATCACAATGTATACGATGTACCAATACATGTTCTTGGTTAAAAAAAAAAAAGATAATTTGAAAGAAATAATACATTTTTTGCCAATATAAAGATTCAAAGCAGGAGTGTAATATAACGTCAGAAGGCAAGATATACCAAGGGACTCCTTCCTTGATAGCAAGAGATAGCAAAGGGGAAAACTATATATGATCATCTTTACATTGAATACATCAAGTGCAGTTTCTACTCAAGTCATATATTACCTAAGCTCCTGGCCACGAAGGTGGCTGCAATGTTAAAGGCAATATAAGTTTTCATTATTTAAAATTTTATTCCTAAAGCTATTAGAGATATTATTAAAGTCACAGAAAAAGCCACATCAAAGGTCACTTTAAATTTCCTCTAACTTTGATCACAAAACTTTCCTATCTGAAAGGAAATAATTTAAATTCTTTTTCACACTGAGCCATTAACCCAGATAATTTAAGTTTACTGACTGTACCTACACTTCTTATTTTGAATTAACTTAATGAACTAAATTTACAGTACCAATTATATCCCTAAATTTCAATTACTTCCATTATTCATTTTTATAATAGTAATTTAGAAGGAGAATTTATGCAATAACAGCATATTTACAGGCCTATGTATCCAAAGAGATTTGTATTTCAATTGAGAAGCAAAGTATCTTTTTTTCCCCAAGCCCATAGAGAGGAATTACTTTGAACTGATTAGATTTTAGGAATGGATCATTACACAATTGGCAAAGTGGGTTAGTTATTTTTATGAGAGTTGGAAATAAGTGGCTAATAATTTCTAACAAAAGGAGAATCCCTGGGCCCGATGAGTAGTTTTCCTTCATCTGAGATTCAGTGTCAACTTGTGCACTGCTTCCTCATCAGGGAGATCTGGCGAATGGAGAGCTGCAAGAGCTCAGTGGAAGACATCTGCCACACAGTATTTTAGGTTACTATTAGGACTCAAGAGAGTAGACAAAATCAGGATCACAATCAATAAGAGCAGGTACTTTTATTTCTTAGATGTTATGATGATGTCATTTATGGAAAGACTGTGTAAAGTTATTCTTTGATATGGACCAGTACTTGGTAATTTACAGGCGAGAAGTATAAAGGTTGGGAAATAACGCAGGGACATGGGGACCTGGTTCAGGGGGATCAGCGGACTTCTCCTCAGCCTCACGTTTGGGGCTTCCTTGAAAACCAAAAGGATCACTTGTAGTGGTAGCCCTTGCATTCCAGGCGAGACCAAGGCCTCTGCCCAACGTGACATGATGGTCTAGAGTATGATGGACACTTTGATGTTCCCTCTGCAACTCAAGCCTGGTCGTTTTCTGCAAGGGAACACAAGCTGCCTGTCTTTCTAGATTTTGTCTGCCTAACTATTGTCATCTCATGAGTAAGAGACAAGATTTTTTTCTCCTAAGCTTAACACACTACTAAGTTTAAGGGACCCTCAGTTATCTAGACAGGTGGAAGTGGAGGGATGAACTTCCAGAGCTGTTCCTAACTGCAGTCTGGAAGAATGCATGTTGCCATTATAGTCACAAGTAGACTCCCATACTTGAGTGGCTCGGATGAGTTCCTTGCAACTGGAGAAGTCTAGCCAGATGGTGCATTTTTGTATGTGGCACCGTACGTATTGACTGAAATTGAATTGTGATTGACCTACCTGAACTAATTTTGCCCTTTTTTCCCCCCAGAGAACGAAGCCTGGGAGAGAATGTTGCTGCTGCTATCGATAATAGCAAAGATACTTTAATTAAACAACATTTTAAACTTTTGTAGTCTTTCATTTCGTAACAACCATGAAGGAAGTAGGCAGCTGCAGTTGTATATTTCAGCTTAGGTAGCCCTGCAAATTCTCAGCGGTTTCTAGGCAATTAATTAAGTTAGTTGAATGCAAATGTACTTTCTTCTTTGCATCAAAATCCTGCATGGGTGCGTGGGGGAGTCTTAAAAATTTACCCTTTTTCTAACTTTGAAACACCCTATTCTCTACATACCTTTCAGATTGGGATTGTTCAAATTAACATAATTCTAAAATAACATTTTGGGTGACTTCTTGAAATTTGTTCTGTTTTAAGATTGGTATTAACCCAAAGCCTAAACACGTATATATTCATCACTACATCTTCTGGGCTCAGCTGGCATTTGCTCACTGTTCACTGAGTGAAAGAACCTTAAGATTTTAAAGTACGTCTAATCTTACAGATCCAAATGCCCAGTTCAGAGTTGTTAGGTTAGAAAGCTGTGCACTGATTTCAGTGATTCTTCCCTTATTCTAAACCTTTTTGGAATTCTCTTATTGGAATTACTATCTTAGACCAAGGCTTGTGGTTTTGAATGGTTTATTGATGGCAAATTTTGGTTTTGTGAGAGGATCTGCTATTTAGAAAATGCAAAAGGCATCTGGAGTCCAATGTGGTACATAAACTGGGTAATCTAACTTTTTAATCTCATTTGTATGTGATTAAAAACTAAGAAGATTACTTTGCTGATGCATTTCATAGGCTGTATCTGAGGGCAGTTCTGAAACAGGAATTCCACAGATGTTTTGAAGAAAAATGGTGCCACTGAAATAAGTATATAATTGGGGGGGGGGCCGACTCAATCCAGATAGCTCCAGTACCAAAACAAACACACAGAGAGACAAACAACAAAGAAACAACAACAACAAAACCCCCAAACAAAACAAAACAACACCCCCAACCTTAAGTGGAACTACATTCATTTTTTTCTTCTTTTAAAAAAAAAAGTCTTGTGGATTTTGTTTCTAAAAAACCCAAAACTCCAAGCGGTCCTCAGTCCATATCCATGGGCAGGGCCTGCAGACTACATGGAGCCAAGTGCTGTGGCTCTATCCCTTTGGTCCCTGGACCAGTGGCCATGACAATTAACACGAGTTTGAGTTCATAGCCTTGCTCATCAGTCCTTCAGGGTAGTGGACTGGGTGATGTTAGTAATTTGACTTCTTCGGCCAATTATATTTTTACTGGAATGAAAGTAACAAGCTTCTGTGTTACCTATTAACTTCCTACATGCTGAGATGAAAATAGGTTGAAGCTGTGGAAAAATGCTGATATACTTAAAATAAAGAACCAAAATAGCCATATAAACAAACCTCAGAGAATTTTAACCAAGAAATTACTGCCAAATAATTTGCTAGCCAGTCAAAATGCTGAATATTTTATTTTGAGAAGGAATTATATTTTTAGTCTCTGCCAGGCTTGTCAACACTGTACTATTGTAATAGATTTGACCATTCATTTAAAAAGAAGAAAAGACGGAAGAGACCACTTTCACAAAACCTCAGCGTATCCGTGAAGGCAGAAATGCACAGCTAGCACTCGAAGAGTGCTTGAATACGCTAACCCTCATTCTTTTGGGTATCTTCATAAGTTTTGCTGAAGAGCAAGGTTGGACAAATATTTGTATAGTTTTGATCAGAGACATTGGATTCAATCTGAGGCATTCAGACAGAAATCACAAACATTTGATGTAACAAGCAAAGAGACTGCTAGTCCATGGAGGTGTCTTCAGCTAGAAAATGGGACTGCAATAACTTTTGTAGGCCATGAGGACTGGGGGATAAACAGAGTGGGCAAAGAAAGGCAGAGGTGAGAATAAAGGCACAGATAGAAGCAGAGCTGGAAGGAAGACCATTGGGATGGTGTGGGGACAGTAGAGAAAGACAGAGCAAGCCAATACGTAGTTACCAACAGACTTGGATTTCCTATGTATACATTTCAAATTGCATGAAATACTCCTTCTTGTAATAAGTTTCTTTTCCAAGCTGACTGAAATAAGCTTCTCTTTCTCAGGACTATATTATCCTGATGGATCAGTCTCTCACCATGCCAATCTCAGCCTATGCTATTTACTTTACATGGCTAGATACTGGTTAATAAGTTTTTTAAAATAAGGAAAAATTAAAACAAAAATTAAAAATTAAACAATGTATAACTACCAAATGTACCTAACTTAAAAATGTTATTTTTCTTCTATGCATAGATCATATTGGTCAGACCACATGCTGACATGTGAATTTGTTCCCACCAAATGAGTCATTTGAGATTTTAAAAAACCAAAAACAAAAACCCAAATATCTCCCAATTGTTCTGGACGATAGAAAAGGACAATGTTGGTCTTTTTGGCTTGGACTAACAATAACAACAACAACAACAAATCAAACTGGCTTCAATATATTTGAAACAATAATATTAGCTGTTTCTGCTACCCCGGTGGGAAGAGAGTTGTAATAAACTGCATACTCTCTGGATTGGCTTAATTTTAACTTGGTCGAGAAATTAAAAATGTTTGTTACATAATCCAGGGTTAAATGGCAAGAAAAAGTTCTCTTTTATTCACATTTTCCTGAGATCACTGTGCATAGAGGAGAGTGAACCTGACATTGAGCAGCTGGGACACACTTTTGAGGTATGTCAGCTCCTCTTTGCTGCTATCTGGATCGTGTATGTACTAGAACAAAGACAGGACTTGGGGAGACTGGAGTATCCTTGGTTTTTACTTTTACAGTAGTCTCTTCTTATTCATGGCTTCACTTTCCACAGTTATAGTTACCTACCATCAACCTGGGTCCAAAAATATTAAATGGAAAATTCCAGAAATATTTATAAATTTTAAAGTTCATGGCCTGAGTCATACAGTGAAATCTTGCTCCATCCTACCCAGCACATGAATTGCCCCTTTGTCCAGCCTATCCATACTGCATACTCTACCCACCTGCACATCACTTAGTCATCCTCTTGGTTATCAGATCAACTCTCATAGTATAGAGAAATTAGTACTCTATGTACATTCAGGCATCAGGTGGGGGGTCTTGAAACATATCCCATGAGGATAAGGACAAACAATTGTATTTTAGAATGGCAGAGTGTAGACAAGGTGAAAATGACATGATTACTGTAAGAGA
This sequence comes from Hystrix cristata, assembly GCA_004026905.1. NCBI lineage: Eukaryota > Metazoa > Chordata > Mammalia > Rodentia > Hystricidae > Hystrix > Hystrix cristata. Next base: position 18,814 of record PVJO010017301.1, on the reverse strand, counting down.
AAAGACCTCGGGAATGGGCCAAGGAAATAAGCAGAATCAGTCAGTTCTCCTTCTCTATCTTCTTTCAGAATTGAAATGCTACAGTGTCTTAGGTCTGGTTTCCTGGGAAAAGACTCAGAGAGGGAAATTTGTATTGCTGGAGATGTATTAGAGAGTGATGTGGGAACAACATCTGTAAGGAAATAAATGAAGCATGATTGGGAAGAGAAGCGAAGCTGAAATACAATTGAAAGAGAGGTCTCTATGGATTGTCTGGGACTCTGGAGCCATGAAGGCAAAGGGAGTAGATCTTTATGTCCCTGTGCTGTTATCTTGTCATTGGATGCAACTTGATTTTGTGGAAGGCAGGGCACAGTCTTGGCAAGGTAGCTTCCCACTGCTGCGGGCTTCTCTTGGGGAGTCCCTACTCCCAGGAACGAATGCCTCCATCCTGAAAGAGTGCCGGGAGCAACATTACAATATCCACTACAGTCCACCCCTTGCACTGCTTGGGTCTATTTGCTTCATGTAGTAATTTCATCCCAAATGAAAGCTTTTCTGCTTACACTCGATTCCTGGATAAATTTACAAAAAGTAGTTAATTGGGAGAAATGAAAGCTCTTGCTATTGTACCTTGTCCCGAGATTTCAACTTATATACATTATCGTTCCTACTGTCATTCTTAAGTCCCTTCTCGCTTTGTTAATGTCAGTCCAGGCCTAGGCGGCTTATCTGATGGAGTGACCATTCCTGAGGGTTTTCGGTCCCTGGTCTCAATACTCCTTTCAGGCTGTGGCTACTACATTTTTTCATTCGTTATCAAACAAATTGGGCAGGGAAATACAAAAAGATAAATCAACATACAATGTAGGTGCCAAAAATATTTCTTTCTGTCCCACCATTGTGTCACTTTGGTTTTACTTCTGGTGATTTAGGCTGAAATTAGGCTGAACATTTTTGGGTGATATGATGTATGATAAGATCTGTGAATCCCATGTTCATATACCTCCGACTGTATCTTTTTCTAAATAGTGGCACCCTGTCCAAGATGGTATTAAGGGAGCTCCTATGTCAATTAATCAAACACTCTGTAAGCCTTCCTGGGAGGAAGTGGTTCAATGTAGTCAGCTTATCAGCAAGTGGCTTGTCTATTGGAGGGATCATGCCAAACTGGGAACTTGGTGTTGCTCTGTTCCTGCACAGTTGGTAGCAAAGCTAGAACAACTTCATGTGTGGGAGCCTGCCACTGGGTCCTCGTATCGCCTCCATGGCTGATCTGTTCATGGGACCATTGTGCCAACAGCAGGGAGGCTGATGACAGAAGCTGGCTGTTGTCAATGGGTCATATCATTCTGTCTCTTTGTTATTTACCCAGCTTTCAGTGGTGGATGCTCTTGAATGGCATTAGCATGGGAAACTAAGTCCCTCACACCTTGTACTCACTCCTATATATCCTTCTACATGCCTCTTTCTAAGCCCTCTCTGTCTCTGGTCTTCCAACCTTTCTTCTTACAGACACACCCAACTACATACAGTGTTTACAACTGCCCACTAGACCACCTGTCATAACTCAGGTCACTTTCTTACCACATGGTGGATAACAGGGTGTGATACCTAAAGCTCAGCCTACTGGAAGGTCTCCTCTAATGGCTGCCTTTCAGGTCATTTCTAAGTGAGGCTGTAAGGCAGTAACCACTTAGTTTAAGCTTGTATCCACACACCAGTTGGGAACCATGCTCGGCAGTTTGTCTCTTACTCTGGTCATGGGGAGGCCCCTTCTCCAGGCAGCTGGATTGGTATGCTCAGGGAGAGTGCAGGTGTACTTTCGGATCTCATGTAAAAAGGTTTGGCCACATTTTCAGGCGGCATATTAGGCACTCTGATAACGAACATACCACTTCCATTTGTGACATACTGCTGCCTGCCCAACTTTCTACCACAGGAGTTCAGACTGTGATAAGCAGCTCTAACTGCATGGTCACTTGATGTCTCATGGTCAGGCCTCTGCCTTTGCCAGAGCCTAGCAGCATATCAGAAGTCCATTTTTGAGTAGTGTATGATCCTCTGCTGCAGGTGGCATGGTTTTACTCTGACATTCTGAGGGGTCCAGGTTGTAAGTCCTTTTTTAGGACTTGCCATAAACTTACACAGCTTCTTTTCTCCCTTCATATTCCTTCAGTTCTACAGGATTTGCCTAGTTCTATAGCAGGGCTACATAAGATGCAGCCCAGAGACATTACAGTATCCTTCCTTCTCTAGGTCTCACTCAAAGCTGCCAGTCTTCCATGTCAGCTAGCAAATGAGTCAGATGAACACTCCAAAGTGTGAACTACATTCCAAAGGGTCACCTAGGTGTTGTACTTCCTTCATAGTGGTGGAAGTGCAAAATGAATTTTTTAAACTTTAAAGGAGTTATCCCCAGCATGCTGTGGATTCCTGAATTCACACGTATCTTCTTAGTTATTGTTTCTCTCTCTTGAAGACAAGAGTCTTACACAGACCTTCAGTATACCAGACACTTCTTGCTCATGGCATCATTGATGCACAGCCCTCTCTGTCAACACATGAGTCAAGTTGCCCCAGCAGCCGAGCATTAAAATAACAGTTGTTTTTTCTAAACTAAAACCTCAGTATGCAGATTTAATTGTATTGTTGGCCCTTTATGATAAGTAAGTGGGTTTAGAGTTGCAGTTTGGGCACTCGGTCTCTGAAAAGCTTGCCATCACTGGTTTAGATCATTCAGGTACCTTTGGACCACACTATAAGAGAGGACAGGAGAGTTTACCTAACCCAGTGGTGAATCTGTAAATGTGCACTGCTCTCATTCGCATGCGACTCTGAGCTGCTTTTGATTCTCCTTCTTGGTAGGAATGGAAATAATTTGTTCTCAAGATGAATGACTGCCCAAGACTTTGTTAATTTGCTCTAACAAAGATACAACTTCTAACCTAGTATCTGCACTGGGAGCTATTACTTAATTGAATTTGCAGTGTCATTCTTCAGGATCCAGCTGATTTTCATAGGGGTAAGACTAGCAAACTGAACTGCAGTATGCTGGAGACTCCCTACCCTACATCCTCCAGGCCTGCACCGTTCCCACCTACGTTATTACCATAGCTTCCTGCCTGGTCGCCCTTTTTTGCCCTGATCTCTCCTCTTCTTCCCTGATCTTCCTTCTGTTCGTTCTTAACAAGGGAGCCAGAGAGATCCCATAAAACATAAATTAGTCTGTGTCATCTGCTCAAAATCTTCCAATGGCCTCCTATGTCAGAGTGAGAACCAAAGTCTTCACACCACGTCTTGTTTGGCCTGACCTCTCTGCCCTCCTTGACCTTTGGTTTGCTTCTCTGCTCTTCATTCTCTCTTTTCCCATCTCATCTTTTCTGTTCACTGGACATATCAGGCTTCTCTTGCCTTTGTACTTTCTGGTCCTTGATCCTGGAATGCAGTTTCCAGGATCCATGTGGCTCACATCCGTGTGGCTCCCCTTTATCTCACTCAAGTTTTTACTCAAATGTCATCTTCCTTCCTCTCTCCAGTCTCAATTTCACCACCTCTCTCAGTCTCCCAATTCTCATTCATTGCTATGTTTTTACCTATAGAGCTTCTCGACATCTAACATACAATTTATTTCCTTACATGTGTATTGTCTGTCCCTCCCCACTAAAATGTAAGATCAAGGAGAGCAGAGAATTCTGCCAGCTTTGTTTACTTCTGAAGAAATTAGAATACAGCCTGATACATAATAATCATTTGCAAGTATTTGTTGAATGAATGAATCATTTGCAATGACTTCATTACTGGTATAGATTCTAATTTAGCCAGTTCACACATTGGTGGACATTTGTTTTTATTTGTCCTCATTACAAAAAATGCATCCTTGAACATCCTTCTGAAAACACTTTCGGAGACAACAAATTTCTCCTAATAGAGCTCACATTTCCCAAAAGAGAAAATTTGAGTTTAATCATTGTGATGCCAATAATAAACAAAAGTTCATCATTTTGAATCTTATAGCTACAAAGTTTGCAAAAATAATTAATAAACACGTATAGGGAAAAAAGATCTTAACTCAAGAACCACAAATAAATTTCCTTCTAAATACATGCACATAAAGTTTGTGGGAAGGAATGCCAAAGTACTAAATTAAATGAAAATTTTCATGCCAAATTAAAGAAATTTAAAAAAATGTCTTATCTTCTTTCTGTGAACAATCCGTCCTCCTCCTTCTCCTTTATTTACTGTCTTGGCAATGGCCTTGCACTTCTAATTTACCTTTGACCCCTCTACACATCCATCACTACTCTTGGTCACAAGTTGGCATCGGAGGGTGTGAAATTTGGTGCTTATGGTCTCTTACATTCTTTTGTTTTGTCTGTTTCACTTCCCAGTCCCCTCCCTGTTTAGGCCTCATCTTGGCGGGATCCCTCAAAAGCTAAAAGAGAATCTGAGACATCTCCCCAAACTCTCTACCTGGAGAGATTCTGACTCTCATGCTGGAGCCCTTCTTGCAGGGCAACCTTGATGTCTGTCCAGGGTTTCCAGCAAGCCAGTGGCAGGTCATTTAAGAATGCTTCTATCAATGCTGCTACAGCGGCACGAGTGATTTTTACGAAAACACATGAGATGTTTGTGGGGGACCCTAAAAATATTAAGGTGGAATTGAGACACGCCCAAGTTCTTGCACTGGCAGGTAGGGAAAGTAATTGGCTACATTTAGGTTATTGCTGTTACTATAAAAGCATCTATATCCCTCTGCTACTTTTTATTTACCAATCCCTGCTTGTCAGAAACGACTGGAATCTCCCTCATTCACAGTTTCGAGATATTTGTAAAAGTTTTTTTAAAATTTTAGATGCTTCATATTCTAAGAATGATTTTTATCTCTCTCATCGTCCAGCCAATTATCTAATGTCTTTCTGAATTTATGATTCAGAGTATTGGTTCTCCCTTCTGGGCTGGCTTAGTGTAAATAAATGATTAGAAAAATGATAAAACAGATGACAAAGTAACATATTAAAGGGTGCAGAATTCACAAATAAAAAGACATAAAAATGTTGCAATCTGGGTGTAGCAGTGAATTGGAGTGGTGTGATAGGAGAAAAGTATCATGAAAATATTTCGGTACATGACTGAGTAAGCAGACAGAGCCTCAGGCCAGGCCAGGGCTCTGCACATTGGCTGTGGCTCAAGTAGCATCGTCTGGGCAGTAGTGGTCAGTCCAGGGGCAAGTTCTATAAATGGATGCTACTTTGGTTGCTGTGGTCAGCCAGAGGAACTAATGCAGCTCTTCAGTGGATGAGCATGTAAATCCAAGATTAAAAAGGTTAATGAAGTATTGAAATTTTTATATGAGGTATGCATTTGTAAGGATCACGTGAATGTAGTAAATTTTGCTACTTTATGCATTATGCTACTTTATGTATGTTTTATTTGATTTTAATTTTATCTGACGTTTAAGTGATCAGATTTATGATATTTAAAAATTGTTAGGACAGTAACAGTTATTAAATACTAGAAAAGAAAGTACTTCTTAAATTTGTTGACTATACTAGGCAGCCATTTAAAGTATTGAGACATCTGTGTTAAATACATAATTACAATATGAAATGTTTAAGAAAATTGTATTAGTTGTTTAACAGAGAAGAGTTTAGTCTTTTATGAGTTAATTTAAATATTCATCATAGAACATGAAAATGATTGTTATGCTTGGATAATTACTGTATTTCTAAACAAAAAAGAAACAACATTTGCAAACAGAATATCAACAGTTATGAAAACAGATTCTTAATTTATGACTTTAGTAAATTGAATACTAATTTAAAGTCTCATTACAATAAGCCTTTCTTTCTGACCCAAAAATTCTCAGATTTTTAAAAACCCAGTTGATAATTCCTCTTGTGCTGTCAAAGACATAGAGCAATTTAAGTAATTTAGATGAGAAAGCAAACATTAATTTAGTAATTGTGGACTTTTAAAATCCCTCTCCTATATTCAGTTTAACGTAGATTTCATTCTGTCTTTGCGATCTTCACCTTGAAGCGCACCTTACGTCATCATATTTACTCTTTTCTTTTTTGAGGATGCCACGGGAGGACAGGTGTAAATATTGGATTTATTTCTCCCCACCTGGCTTCCTAGGAGCTAACTATAAACATCTCTAGTCCTTTTCTAACTGTTTTACATCTTTTACTTGCATTCGATCGTTTCTTTCTCCTTTTGCAACTATTCACAATAAGAAATACAGCTGTACAGAACTGCTCATGGCTCTCAGGAAGGTGACCAGAAGTCAACTCACATGTATGAATTCCATATTAGGAAGCGCAATGAGGGAGGGCTTATACATTTCTTAAATGGGTCACACTGTTCCTTGTTTCTAGGATTGGAACGTCTTTTCCTCTCCTGGTCTGACTCCTCATTTTTGCAAATCTCACCTTTCCATGACTGCTCAAGTGTATTTTTCAGGGTCTCAGCTCTCCTCTTCCAACATTACTGAGATGTATTCATATCGTCATATGTAGCTAGTTGGTATTCTGTTCTATGACTACACATTATTTATTCCTTTCGTGGTCGATGAAAACTTCAGGTTGTTTTCAGTCTTTTTACTTTTTATGAACAATTGCTGTTATAAATAATCTTATCCTGCTTATAAATGATCTTATCCTGGTTATGTGTGCACACATTTTGCCAGTGTTTACAAATATCTAGGAGTGGAATTTATGGGTCAACTTAATTAGGTGATGCCAAAGATTGTACTGATTCCTACTCAACTGCACCAGAAGCGACTGTCTGTTGTTTCACATTCCTGTCAACACTTACTGTTGCCAAGATTTTTAATATTCCCCAGACCCAGGCACGTGGGTCTGAAATTACATATTGTTGCAGTTTTAATTTGAATTTCTTTAATTCAAATGAGTAGAACATCTTCTAGTGTTTGTTAATGTTTGGTTTTCCTCCTTTGTGAAATGCTTATTTTCTGCCCATTTTTCCATTGGGTCACTTATCATTTTTAAAAAGACCTTGGCACATGGGAAGATCTATCTATCTATCTGTTATCTGTCTATCTATCTATCTTATTGTTTCATAGATGCTCTTTATGTATCCATTGTCCTAAATCTTTGTTAGTTTTGTGGGTAGCAAATATCTCCTCCCAGTTGATGGTATATAGTTTTTACTCATCATGGGACATTTAATGAACAGAAATTATTTTAATATAATGTATTTTGTCACTATTTTTGATTATGATTTTCACATTTTGAAGTATGTTTAAGAATGGTTTCTGTATCCTGAGGTGATAAAGTTATTTTCTATATTAGTCTGAAATAGCTTTAATCTTATAGGTAGATTGAAAAGACAAAAAATATTAGAAAGAATTCCAAAATATCATATGATCAAACTCACATATTGTTTACATTTTACTCCCACTGGCTTTTACATTTTGTCTCTTACTTTTTTCCCTTGAAACATTTAGAGTTAAGGTAAATAAATTGTGGCCCTTTACTGCTAAATACTTCAGTGTATATTTCCCAAATATAAAATTTCTACATATACAAAGGACTGAGTCTGGGGTTGTTAGTATCCCATTGATCTGTTCATCTATCCTATTAGGATAGACCTCATTATCTTAGTTGCTATAGCACTGTGGTAAGGCTTGACATCTCATAGGGAAAGATCTCTACCTCTGTCTTTCTTTTAAGAGTGCCTTGACTACAATATACTCTTTGCCTATTTATGTAAATTTTAGAATTACTTTGTCAATTTTTCAAGAAAATAATCTGGGAATTTTGATTGCAAATTCATTAAATGTACAAATCAATTATGTAGGAACTGATATCTTTGCAAAACTGAACTTTCTCATCTATGAAGCTAGCATGTCCCTCCATGTATTTAGGTGTTTTAGAATGTGTTTGAATGCCCAGTTTATATTTGTACCAACATCATGAGCAAAGAGCAATCTGGAGGCATCACAATACAAGATTTCAAAATATACTGTGGGCCATAGTAACCAAAAGAGCATAGTATTGGCATAAAATCAGACAATAGACCAATGGAATAGAAGAGAAGACACAGAAATAAACCCACACAGCTGCAGCCACTGATTCTTGACAAGAGGGTCAAAAACATATGTTGGAGAAAAGACAGCTTCTTTAACAAATGGTGCTGAGAAAAATGGTTACCCTCATGTAGAAGGTTGAAACTAGACGTCTTCTACAAAAGTCAACTCGACTAAAAAATGGATCAAAGACTTAAAAGAACTGAAATTTTGAAGTGCTAGAAGAAAACATACAGAAAATACTTGAAGATATAGGCACAGACAATGACTCCCTGAACAGGACTTCTATTACTCAGGAAATAATAGCAGGATTTGACAAAAAGGATTGCATCAAATTAAAAAACTTCTGCACAGCAAAGGAAACAACTGAGGGAAGAGACAGCTTACAGAAGGGGAGAAAATCTTTGCCATGTACTCTTCCAACAAAGGATTAATATCCAGAATGTGTAAAGCACTCTAAAAAGGTAACTCTAAAAGAACAATTAATCCAATAAAAAATAGGCAAATAAACCAAACAGAAACTCTCAAAAGAAAAATTACAAATGGCCAATAATTACATGAAAAAATGTCCAACACATCTAGCCATCAGAGAAATGCAAATCCAAACCACACTGATACTTCATTTCACCTTAATCAGTAAGGCTGTCATCAAGAATACAAAGAACGATAAATACTGGTGATGATGCTGTTGGCGGGAATATAAATTAGCATACAGCCACTGCAGAAATCAGTATGGAGGTTCCTCAAAAAGCTAAAAATAGGTGTATGCCCAAAGGAATTGCTATGAACATACTATAGGAGTACCTGCATACCCATGTTTATTGTGACACAGTTCGCAATAGCCAAGGTATGGAATTGGTCTACATGCCCCCCAGCAAATATAGGAAATGTGGTATGTGTACATAATGGAGCACTACTCAGCCATGAAGAAGAATAAAATCATGTCACTTGCAGGAAAATGGATGAAATAGGAGATCAAGTTAAGTGAAATAAGCCAGACTCAGAAAAACAAGTATCACGTCTTTTCCTTAATATATGGAATCTTAAAAAAACATGAAAGGAGAAGGGAGACTATTAGACAAGAAGATGATTGAGGGAGGGGAGAAGAAGTGTAAGGGAGGTGATGGAATGGGAGGATGGATATGATAAAAATGTGTTATATGCACGTATAAAAATGTCATATTGAAACCTAACATTTTGCAAAATTAGTATGCACTAATGAAAATATATAGAGAAAAATACATGGTTGTAGACTTTTTTGCAGAATATTATAAATCTCTTTTATAAATTCATTCTTAAGCATTTTATCTATTTCTTGATATTATAAATGATATTTCTTTAAATTTAAAACTCCAAGAGAATACAACTGACTTACAAATTTGTATTATATCTAGTAAACCTGGCAGAAGTTCTAATGCTAATAACTTGTAGATTTTTTTTTAGGTTTTCTATGCAGATAATCATATGGTGCATATGTAGTTATATGTTTCTTCCTTTCCAATTGTATATCATTTATTACGTCTTTTTGCTTAAAAGTCTAGACAAGGACTTTTAGACCAGGATTTCTAGAAAAATACTGAACAAAAATGAGAATGGATGTCTTTGAATTATTTCTGATTTTAAAGAGAATAATTGTAAACATTTCAACATTAAATATATTCTTTTTTTATTAATACTTTTTATCAAGTAAAAGAAGTCCTATTAGTTCTCCGTATATTGAATTTCATTAAATGCTTTTTTAAAATCTATTAAGATGATCAATACATTCTTTTAGTCTGTTATGCCAATTATATTAATAAATTTTGAGTTCAAATTAATCTTACATTCTAAACTAAATCTAAAATTAATCTCACATCCTAAATAAATCTACCTAGATTATAATGTAACATGTATTATATAGGATTATATTGTATATAATTCAGCTTGCCGACATTTTGCTTATATTTGTATCTTCACATAGGGCTTTTTCTGGTTTTGGAAAAACAACAATAATATTTTTTTTTAAACAGGGTTTTGCTACGCAGCTGAGGTTGGCCTCAAACTCACTATGTAGCCTAGGCTGGCCACAAACTTCCACCAATCCTCCTGCTTCAACATCTCAAATGCAAAGTAGATTTAGAAGAAATCAAAGATGAAATAAGACAGTTTCTAGAACTAAATGATAATGCTTATACAAGATATTAGAATTTATAGGACGCAGTGAAGGCAGTCTTAAGAGGGAAGTCTGTAGCTGTGAATGCCCACATACAACAATAGAGAAAGCCTAAGTAAATAGCCTAATAATGCACCTCAAGGTTGTAGAAAAGCAAGAACAATTCAAACCTGAAGCTTTCCTTGCTTTCTACAAGGAAGGAAATTATAAAGATCAGAGCAGAAAACAATGAAATTGAGACAAAAAAATACAATTAATGAAGTGAAGAGTTGGTTCCTTGAAAGAATAAACAAAATAGACAAACTCGCAGCCAGTCTAACCAAAGAAAGAGAGAAAGACCCAAATCAATGCACTTAGAAATGAAAAAGGTGAAATTGCAAGGATACTGCCAAAACCAAAAAAGATTATTAATAACTATTTGCAAATTTGTATGCCAATAAATTGGAAAATTCAAAAGAAACGGATAGATTCCTAGATATTTGTGAATTACCAAAACTGAAAGAAATTTTAAAACTCTGAATAATCCAATAACAGGCAATAAATTGAAGCAATATTTTATTTATTTATTTATTTATTTAATTTTTTTTTTTTTGTGGTGCTGGGGATCGAACTCAGGCCCTTGTGCTTGCAAGGCAAGCACTCTAATCACTGAGCTAAATCCCCAGCCCCCTGAAGCAATATTTTAAAAACTTACCAAGAACAGCCCAAGTCTGGATGGGTTCACTACTGAATTCTACAAAATCTTCATGGAAGTTCTAATACCAATATGCCTCAAGATTTTCAATGAAATTGAAAGGGAAGGCGTACTCCCAAAGTCAGTCCTGAAAGCAACCATCACCCTGATTCCAAAACTAGGCAATGATCCAAACAACAACAACAACAACAACAAAAAGAACTATAGGCCAATCTCTTTACTGAGTACAGATGGAAAAATCCTCCAGAAGATTGTACATTCATGAACAAGTAGGCTTCATTCCAGGGATGCAATATTATAGTGATACATGCATACTCATGTTTATAGCAGCACGATTCATAATAGCTAAATCTTGGAAGTGGTCTTATATTCATCAATAGATGTATGGGTAAAGCAAATGTGGTATTTACACACAATGGAATACTACTCTGCCATATAGAAAGATAAACTTGAGTCATTTGTAGGAAAATGGATGCACACCGAGACCATAATGTTAAGTGAAATAAATCAAATATACAAGCTTAAATATCACATGGTTTCTTTTATATGAGAAACCCAAAGTATAAATGAAGAGCAAAATAAAAGAGATAATAGGAAGCAGGAGATAGAGTATTCTCAACGGGGAAGAGGATCAAGAGATGGAGGAAGAAGAGTGGAAAGGGAGGGAAAGGGAATGAAAAGGGAATTAAGATGTATTATTTACATGTACTGACTCACGCAAGGAATGTAAATATTATGTATTGCAAACATGTACAAAAAAGGAGGGAAGGAAGAGGATCAAGGGATGGATGGAGGGGAGGAGAGAGAAGGGAAAGGGGATGAAAAAAGGAATTTAGATGTATTATGTACTTACACCAATTCTCCACAAGGAATATGAATATTATGTACTCCAAAGACGTACAAATAAAAATAAATAAAAAGTTTAAGGGCCATGATAGTTTTTTTGTTGTTGATTGTTTTTCTTTTTGTTTCCAATAGAAAATTTGTGTTTAATTGATGTTATGTTCATGAAAATAAACATAAGGTATTCTTTTTGAGCATGGACATTTTTGCTTTCTTCATAATAATTAGTCCAAAATATTTAAATGTTTTGTGAAGACACATGCTTTTAAATTTTATATTGGGCATATAAAATCTACTTACGTAGATTCTTTAAATTATATTAATTTTTATATTCATTTTCATCCAGTGCTAAATATATGCCAGGTATTACTGCTTTTTTAGGATGATGTTTTTATTTTTTAAATTTGTTTATTTATTTTAGGTATTACCGTTTTACATATGTTAATTTATTTAATCCTCACAACAGCACCATGAATTTTTGCTGTCACTATTTCCACTTCACATGCGCAGAGCCCAGGCACAGAGTGTTTAAGTGAGCTCTGCAAACCACACAGCTTCATGTGTTAAGTCCAGGCTTCAAATAGCCTGGTTCAGCAGTGCCTCTGTCCTACAGCCAGATGTGCGTGGTAATGAACCTGTTTCCCAAGCTCATGCACATGGGGAAGCTGCATTAAGTTCTAAGAACCATGAGAATATTGTGGGAAATCAAATATGTCAGACACAAAAGGGCAGACAACATTGAATTCCACTTACGTGCAGTATCTGTAGGAATCAACTGCATAGAGACAGAAAGTAGCAAAGTGGGAAGCTGTGTTCACCTACTCTGAGTGTCCCAGAAGCAGGGAAAACTTCAAGTTGGGGACTGTCCCGAGAGCAGCTTGTGATCTGGAAAAGTAGGCAGGGATCAAATTCTGGTGCGCGCAATTCACTGGTTCTGAGGTCGGGTCACACTGTGTGGAAAAGACAGATCCAGGCTGTGCCCAGCTGGGAAGGAGACCTGTGTTGGTGCTGCCTCTCTTTAAGGCACAAGCAGCTCCCCACTTGGTGGTCTCCCCCGGCTCACCTCTGCCGGTGGCTCTTCTGCTCAGGGCTCCAGCACTTGGACACTTCTACTCCTGAATGAACATCTTTGGTGGCTGTCATCAACGTCCCAGCGTGTGACAGCTACCGTCTCCCTGTAGCGCACCAGGTTTAGGCCTCCACCACAATGGTGATAATTGCAATCATCTTATCAGGTGCTGTGACACACACACAATCAAGTTCGGTCTTCTCAGCATCCCCATTAGCTTAGTGCTGATACCCTGATTAACCAAGGGACATGCTGATACCCCCGATTAACTAACAGAGGGACATCCGATTACCTTGATATAATAAACATCCCCCAAACTCTCTCATAGACTCATCTGCGTTTGATTCCCAGCTCTTTCCTCAGGCAGTTACCAAATTGGTAGGAGTCATTTCCACATCTAGCTCCTTTGCTAGCCAGTAAACTCCACCTCTGCTGTGTTGCTCTGAGTAACTTCAACAAGGAGCAATACAGTGCTGTGTGGGTATTTGGCATTTGGCAAACATCTGTGGAATGAAGAATTGGGTTACATAACTTACCCAAGGTCACAGTGTTAATAAGTGACAGGTTGGAGAATAGGATCTGAATAAAACCCTATCAAATAGCTCTTCCTTGTTTCTTATGTTTTTAAAATGATATATATGCCAATATATACACATGCACAAATGTACTGTACATGTTCATTTAAAAAGCACAGGGCACAAAGAAGAGAAAAGGAAAACTTGCCTTCCCTACGGAGGAAGCACACAAGGAGGAAAGTCATCCATAATGGGCAAATGTCAGACAGGATCAATGTCTTTCCTTGCCACCCCGAACCCTCGGGGTGCTATCTCCCACCCTCATATGTCAGCGTCAGATCAAACTATTACCTGAAATCAGAGCCCATCAAGTCTCCATTGCTCAAAGCTCTGCTGTCTTTCCACTGACTAGCCCATCCTTGACATTAATGTCCTTCCCATTCACATGCCGCTGCTCAAATGAAAATACTCATTAGCACACAGACCTACACACATACACAAACACACCCACCAATCTACATCTGTGCACATACACAAACATGTGCACTAACTCCCATACAGATCCATATCCCGCATACACATGGAGACTCACACACACAGATGCATACTCACATACATACACTCACATTCTAGGCACATATACACCACACATATGTAGTCACATACTCGTGCACATGTGAATCTAAAATGCTCCTATCATGCTTTCTAAGAGTCCCTGGTGCCCCTGGAATTAGGTTCATACTCCTTGGCTGGGTATTTAGGGCCTGTCCATGGAACTCCACTGTATTTTCCTGGCATTTCCTGCCCCTATATGTTTGATCCATGACTGCAGGAAGAGCCTGGATCATCCTGGTTGGCAGGAAGGTGACACAGGAGTGCCCCGCCTTGTCTGCACATCTGGGACTTCACTGGGTCTCAAGGAAGAGCCTCCTGTTAGGTCCCTTGACATGTTTGCTTGCATTTCTAAACTATCCTAATCCTCTTTCACATACCGGTGTACCCTTCCTCAAAGCATAGACAAAGGCACTACTTTCCCTTTTGCCTTTGGAGAGCACTTCCAAACCCAGACCCCTGGATGCCACCCATATGCCACAGACCAGTAATGCTTTACAGTTACTTCAGTTGCTTTTCTCATTAAGTCTTAAATCCTTAAAACTTAATGAGACAGGTTGGTAAAGTGTGGTATTTGTGTAATTTAAAAAAGTTTAACAAAACATCTTGCACAAATCAGATACTCCTAAAAATCGTTTATACCTCCACAATATAAAAGCCTATTGCATTTTTTTGGTCAGTAAATTCTTCCATAGTTATTTGGCTCAAATGATAATATTGGATACTGAACTGTGTCTAAAGCAAGCATTTAAGAATCAGTTTTAGCTGCTGAGGATAAAACACTGAGTCAGAAACTCCTTCCTGATATTGGCTGACATGAGCAGTCTTCCCTGGGCCTGCCTCAGGGGGACGGGATCCTGGGGTGACCAGATGTGCAAGGGTCTCAGGAAGGGCCAGTTTACAGGTTCGTTCTGGGTGGGAAGCAGGAAGCGGCAGGTAGGTCCCAACAAAGAGTGAGAAAAAGGAACACAGAGAGAGAATAGGACAGAAAGAAATATGTAAAAGTTTAAAAGACCCATTTCTCTTAATTAAAAAAATTTGCCTTGGCTAGACAAGTTGAGCCCTTAAAAGATTAAAAGTAATTCAAGAGGATTACGCTAAAATATTCCCATCACACTTTCTATATATTCGTTGTATACATTTTCTCATGAGCGCAGTTCAGTGATTTTTGGTTCCATGTCCATTGTTTTTAACATGAAGCTCCCACATGAATAGCCTATCCATCTTCTAGGCACTACCATGGGTTTGAGCTCTTAAGAAGGAAATGTCTATCCAAGTGAAAAAATATTATTATTGCTACTTTATTACTTTCCAATTCTGCTGGAGCTTCACGTTTCGGGCCATCGGGACATTTTACATGCATTACTTTGATCTCTACATTATTTATTTCCACACCAGCATGAGAGTTTTTCCCGAGGAATCTCTAGTTTCTAGCTAAAGGGTTCTTTGGCAGTACAAGGCTTGCTGTTTCAGTTCAGCATGTAGATTCACCTTTGAAGGCTTACAAACTATCAGAAAGGGGGTGGAGGAGAAAAGAGTTATTTTTTTCTTCCTACCTCTGAGTCCAATTACCTAATAAAGATTCATCATGCCTTTTGTCCGAGAAGCTCTGTGACCTAATTTTGCTCCTTGCCTCGTTTCAGATATCACATCCTATTTTGATGCATTCGGCTTCCCTAATGAAAGCCACATGTCTTAAATCAATAAAGCCGTTGTTTAGCTTTCTGCTCTTTTTCTGCAGTGCCTGTTGCTTGGTCTATTTTGTTTGCATACTTGTTTGCAGGAAATATGGCTCTTTATCTAGGCTCTTCCCTTTACCCCTTCCTCCCTTTGGGGTCTTTTGCTTATCGTTCCTTTTAATGATCATCAGTTGGTTGGTATGTAGCTATTAAATGGTCTTTAATGTGCTGGTCTAAAGGAAATTTTGTTTATGCAGGTTTTCTTTCTCATTTATTGTTTGTTTTAGATAGGTTAAGAAATTAACAGTGGAAAGCTCAATGTCTTTGTTCAATATCTCTGTATATATGTAGGATGTAAAAAGCCCCCCGTGTAAACTTCAGAAATTCAACTTTTATTGCCTGTCCACAGACTCCCTAGTCTGTCTCACCACTAAGCATTACTGAGTTTTAGATCTTTTACATTCCTGAGGTCCCCAGATCGAGGCAAGATCCTCTTTGATGGCATCCTGCCCTGAAGGAAACAGAAACCCAGAAAAGTTGCCTTATGCATAGTCAAGCCACTTTGGTAAGCAATGCTTTACTCAGCATAAACCCCAGGGCTTTAAAACACCCAAAGCCCGGGAGATGGTACCTAAAGGTGTTTTCTTTTCAAGTCTACCTCTCCACGTCTCCCCATGAATTCTAAGTAGTTCTCCATCCTGTGACTGACTTTCCAGAGAGTGTGGAAGTGCTGGCCCAGCAGATTTCTTCTGATTCCTCCAGGACTCTTTCTTTCTTTTTCCATTTTATCGTGGGAGGAAGGATGGGCTGTGTTAGCAAAGAGGTACTTGAATATGGATCACGATGGTAGAAGATCATCGCAGCTAAAACGTTAGTGTCTATTTCATCTGTGAAATTCTCTTGGACTCAACCTTGCCAAGGGGGAGAGAGAGAAGAAGAAATAAACAAATGGTGATGCCTAATGGTCAGACATTCTTCATGATTTTATTCTTGTCCTTCCTCAGTTATCTTCCTTGGACTTTTTGCGGCCTCCTGGCCATGGCAGTTTTTCTCAGTTTAAGTATCTTGCCAGAGTCACGGCAACTATTTCCTTCCCACATCATCTTCTTTTTCTGTAGTTTTATTTAAGTAATATCCTAATGGTGAAAGAATGTGTTTTTTAAATTTTTTTCTGAGAAGGTGTGGTACCGTTCTGGACTTCATGGGAGAAGGTGAGTGTTTTAGTTACTTTCCTCTCGTTGTTGGGACAGAATACTCAACACCCAAAGTTAGGGGAAGAAAGGTTTATTAGCTCACAGTCTGCAGAGGTTTCAGTCTATAGTCCGCTGGATCCGAGGCAGGGCAGGCTGGCGTGGCAGACAGGTAGGCGACCGGCCGCAAAGTAAAGTGAGGAAAATGCAAGGAATGTATGCAAATAAGCAATGTAAACAAGCAGCTAGTTAGCTTCTTCCTGTATCTTTTACCTAGGCTACCTGCCCCCAGGGCGGCCTGCACTCCCACCCCCAATCTCAGTCTCACATCCTTGATCCCAGCAGAACAATGCCAAACCGATCAATGGATCAATTTAGTAATCACACACTCTAGATCCAGCTATCTCTTATCACATGAGGCTTTGGGGGGGACATCTAGACACAAACCATAACAGTGAGCTTGGAGTGAAATACCCATGTGCAGCCTCTCTAGCTCACTAGCCACTTTAAAGTGACTTTAAATCAAAACCCCAAACTCAAACCTATCCACAAGTGCTTTATTAACAGCTTTCCTTGAAGGGAGATATTTGAAAGGCAAAAGAATGAACTCAAATGCCTCACTTTGCCTGCCTGAAAAATGCTACTGACTTTCTGCACATTTCAACTTTCTTAAAGAAGGACAAATATGGAATCCTGTTGGGTTTGCTGTGACTTTGAAGGAGTCCTGACTTCTTTGTGTGACAGTTCTTCAACTATATAGCAGAAGTGAGGCAGGATTTAAATGAGATAATATATAAAAAGCCTTTGGAATATGTTCTTGGCTTCATAACTGTCAGCTATTGTCATTAAAATGTGTGCAATCTCTGTATTTCTCCTAAAAGTTATTCTCCTTCCACAGCGGCTCAATAGTGTGTCCCCAGTGATTTCATGTTGTCCTTATCCATGGCAGGGCTCCTCCTCATGGGGCCTCTTTGACCTTCTCAGTGACCTCCTTGGAAATGGAAGCATTGCAGGATTAGGGCACAGCGTATCTAGAAGGACTCTAGACAATCTTCTAAACTCTCACATTATGAATTCATAGCACAGAGCTGAAGATGGGCAGGAGATGAGTTTCAGAGCTCCTCAACAATTGTGTGGGTTCACAGAAGCCTTGAAGAAGATGATAGGTGACTTGGGGGCTCCCTACTTCACTTTCCTGCTCTCTCTTCCCCAGCCCCGCTCAGCTGCTGGCCAGGCCTCTTCCTGAGGTCATCAGCCCTCATTCGCTGGAGAAGCATCGGGCTTGGGGCTTAGCAAGTCTCTGATTCAGGTGATGGGCACCTTTGGGGACAGCTGATCCACAAGACTGCTCGGCAGTGTTTGCATTTTAACAGAGGAGGCCACCGGCCAGGATTCATGGGGGATTCTGGCACACATTTTAGCTTAGAGGGCCTTTCATTTCCACTTATACTTCAGAAAATCAGAGACTTGTAAATAGATAATTTAAAAAGTTAACATGAATCAAATACTTGATACACATGCTCAGTAAACATTAATTTTTATTGTGAATTCTGATTCAGGGGCAGTTGCCTTCTCTTCTGCCAATGTCTGTTTTCTGAAAAAATAAGCTATTCAGAGACGTGCATTCTATGCTCTCCATGACGGTCCCATTGTCCTCAAGGTCAGGGTGTTTTGTCTTGTATCTAAGCGAAGTCCAGTCTGTGCTGTTGGATCTGTTTTCTTTCCTCCTGTCCTGCCTTCAGTGGAAAGAGAAAACAGCTGGTGCCTGTTCCTTGCGCCGCAGAAGATTCTGGGTTTTGAGGCTGCTCTGTGAAAAGGTAGCTCAGTAGTTGGTCCCCGACGTGCAGCTCTGGGCCTCACTCCTAGGGCCGTGCCAGGGTCTTGGACTTCGGAGAAGCCAGGGGCACCCTCACACACCAGGTTTATGTCACTGCCACGTGTGTGACAAATCCCATGTTTAACTTGGGCGAGCATCAGAAGGTTTTCTTTGCACCACATTCCAACTAGAGCCTGCTGCAGAAAGCCAAC
>PVJO010017300.1:0-39526 GCA_004026905.1 Hystrix cristata | reverse complement strand
CCTTCTTTCCATCTCTCTTCCCTCCCTTCCTTCTATTCTTCCTTCCTTCCTTCTGTCTTTCCTTCTTTTCTTTCCTTCCTGCTTTCCTTCCCTTCCTTATCTTTCCTTCCTTCCACCCCCTCATCCTCTTTCCCTT
Organism: Hystrix cristata; assembly: GCA_004026905.1. Lineage (NCBI taxonomy): Eukaryota > Metazoa > Chordata > Mammalia > Rodentia > Hystricidae > Hystrix > Hystrix cristata. The sequence continues at coordinate 39,390 of PVJO010017300.1, read as the reverse complement.
CCTTCTTCAAAAAGGAGTTTGAAGAGACTTACAAGCTAAAATTTAAGTATCCATCAGTACCCCCAATATATGTCATATCTGCACCTAACTGTGCGATCGAAATTTACTCCAGGTTCTTCACAAAAGATCTGGACCCAAGCTATCTGAAATACAGCCACGTACCACACACGGCCACCAAGTGCCGGGCACGTGACTGATCTGAACAGAGATAAAAGTGCAACACCCACTCCAGATTTCAAAGACTTCATACGAAAGAGTGAAATTTCTCATTGATAATGTTTGTATTCATTCCGTATGGAAATGGTAACCTCTTTGATATATTGGGTTAAATAAAAAATGTTATTAAAACTAAACTGGGCGTGGTAGCACAGGCTTGAGGTCCCAGCTACTTGGGAGGCTGAGGCAGGAAGATCACGTGAGTCCAGCCTCAGCAACACAGTGAGACTGCCTATCAGAAAAACCCAGAAAAACAAAACAAACAAAAACACCCAATGAAACCTAACTTCACCTGTTTTAAAAATCCTTTTTAATGTGACTATTTTAAATTAATTGCACTATGGCCTGTGTTATGTATCTGTTGTCCAGGACCCCGTCCTGTTCTGCACCTCTGAGCTCTACAACTGTGGGTCAGACTTTCAAGCCCCTCCTGGAGAGGAGAAAAGGCAATGACACAGAGTGATGACACCCGCAAACCGGGTTCTACTGCAGGACCTCGACCCACCACGTGACCTCGCCAAGCCTCAGCTTCCGCCTGCCTGCTGGGCCCAAGGGCAGCGCATGCTCCGTGGCCATGAGAGGACCGAGCGGGCTGCATGAACGACCAGCTCCCACCTCGGCCCCCGTGCGGAAGCACCGTGCCGGAGAAACAGACCAGACAGAAACAGGGACCCGCTGCAGGCACGGCCAAGAAAAGCAACGGGGGGCGGCCCACTGCTGCAGGGAGACCAGACCCCCTCCCGGGGCTTTGTGTGGAGAGGACACCGCGGTGTGTGCAGGCTGCACGCTCCACAGAGCCGTCATGCTGAGCGGCCCGACAGGACGTCACCTTCACTCCCTCCCTGGCATCCCTTGTGTCCTGTGCCGCAGAAAGGCTTCCATCGCCTGCCACAGGGAGCCATTCAACCCTCAGACTCGGGCCCCATCGCAAGCCGTGTCTCCAAGCGTTGTCGGATAAAGGAATCCGCAGTTCCCTAGTGGAGCCTGAAACTCCAGGGAAAGAGGCCTGACTGGACTCAAGGTGCTTCACATAGCAGCACGCATGAGGCTGGGCCGTGCGACCCTGGCAAGAGCAAGAGCTGGGCCTCTCTGGGCTCAGCCGTCCCTGTATAAAAGAGGCAAATGACAGTGTTGGAAGACCAGTAGTGTTAGGCAGGCTTACAGCCCAGGTGCTGGCATTGGTGCCTTTCGCTGCTTCCGAGCACCTCTTTGGTGATAAAAGTGTTAAATTTTATTCCTCTTTCTTGTTGTTCTTTCTTTCCTTTTTTTTTTTTCCAAATGTACTAGGATTGAACACTGAGCTACATCTTCAGCCCCTTTTTATTTTTTATTTTAAGATAGGGTCTTGCTAACTCACTAAATTACCCAGGCTGGGCTTGAACTCTCCATCCTCCTGTTTCAGCCTCCTAGAATGCTGAGATTACAGGCATGAGCCACCAGGCCTGTTCGTGTTATTTATTTGTTTGTTTTTGTCTTTGTTCTTTAGGAGAGCATCTCACTATGTTGCCCAGGCTGCTCTCGAATTCCTGGGCTCAAGCGATTCTCCTGCCTCAGCCTCCCAAGTAGCTGGGAGTGCAGGTGTGCATGCCCCAAGCCCAGACGAAAGTCGTTTTTAATCACCAAAAACACTTCCCTCCTCCCAAGTAAGTCTGAGGCTTTTCTTTACATTTCTTATTTTTTTCTTTACATTTCTTATAACTTGTGTTTAAATATTTCTCAAAGGTAAATTTTACATTTAAAACAATCTTAAGGCATTCTCCCATGACTACCTTCACACAAATGATGCATCTATTTTATTTCATTTATTTCTAGTCTTCTCTCTTTATGTTTTTATTTTTCATGCAGATGGAATTATAGTATAAACATGTCTTATGTATTTGATAGCTCCTAATCGCCTGGACATCCATTCCGGGCCCACCAGCCAGCTAGCCGCACAGTTCAGTCCGAGGAGCACAGTCGTCCAATGCTAACACCCTCACTGAGGAGCTGACTGCTTGCCGACTCTGCCTGCCCAGGCGTCCATGCGGCCAGCACCAGCGGATGTGCCTCATGGAAGCTGCGGGGTCGGTGTGTGTGTGGATTTTCATCCCTGAGCCCCGACAGCTCTTTGGGATTTCACAGTACCATCCAAGACAGTGTGAATCCCCAGCCGAGCAAAAACTGGAAATCTTTGTGAGAGACAGCAGGATTTCACAAAGTCAATGACAGTGACATGGGACAGCTGGGCTAGGGCGGTGCTGTGGAGGGAGGACCTCATGAAGTCAGGCGGGTGTATCATTAGCTGTCTTAGTTACTTTTCTCAATGCCCAACACCCATAATTTAAACAAGGAGAGGATTATTGTGGCTCAGGTTTCAGTCTGTGATCAGCTGGCTCCAAAGAAGAAATGGCTAGAAGCCAGCCATTGTGGCACATGCCTGTGATCCTAGCACTCGGGAGGCTGAAGCAGGAGGATCTCCATGAATTCGAGGCCAGGCTGGGCTACCTAGTGAGTTCAAGACTAGCCTGAACTATATGGTGAGACCCTGTCTCAAAAACAAACAAACAAATAAATAAATCAAAGAAGAAGCAGCATGGCTGAAGGGCCTAGTGGAGGAAAGCTGCTCACCCCATTGTGGACAGGAAGCAGAGAGATGCGGGAGGAGCCAGGGAGGGAGATAAACGCTTCCAGGTCAACCCTGAGTGACCACCTTTGCTCACCAGGGCTCAGCTAACCACAGCAAGTCAGTGATAAGTCTCATAATCTAATCGCCTTCCAAAGGTCTTACCCCTGAGAACACAAGGCTTTGGGGGGGCACCCCAGATCTAAACCATAATGACAGTCAAAAGGAGACAATCAGTGCATGACCACAATGATGGCTTCAAAGAGAATTAACTACAGGGTTCAGTGGGGCATGACTGAAATCCCAGCTACTCAAGAGGCTGAGGCAGGAAGGTCGTGAGTTTGAACCCAGCCCGGGCAACTTACTGACTTAGCAAGACTCTGTCTTAAAATAAAAAATAAAAAAGGACTCGGGGTGGAGCTCAGTGCAAAGGCCCTGGGTTCAGTCTCCACTACCACAAGATAAAAATTTAAAAAAAATAGGTTTGAGGATTTAGCTCAGTGGAGAGCGCTTGCCTAGCAAGCACAAGGCCCTGAGTTCGATCCCCAGCACCACCCCCACCAAACAGAGAGATAGAAAGATGATGGAAATAATTTGAAAGACCCTTCAGGGAAATGAGTAAAGACCTTTATATGCTTGCACAACTGCCCTCCTCGCGAAGGTCAAAGAGGAAACGAAAGCCACTCTGCTGCTCCACCAGGCGACGCAGCTGACAACACACACACAAAATAGCAACCGTGAATTCTTTCTCTGTGTTAATTCCAAGAATCTGAGCCTCTTTGCAATTGTTCAGTTTTGTTAAACACAATTAAAAGATCATTTTAACTTCGTGAAGTGTGGGTCCTTTGACTCTCAGCCCCTGCTCCCCCGCCCAGGGCTCCCTACGAAGCCTGCACTTCCGCTTCCGGTGGGTTCACGCCACCAAGGTTTTTCCAGAACTCAGGACCCTGGAGTGGACAGGATTCCACTAGCACTTTCCTACTTCCCACTCCACTCTGACTGTCTGTAGGGATGGCTGCATCTGTTTAACTTGTTTATTTGTGCCCCTTTTGCAAACTTTTTTTTCCCCTTTGCTGTTTTGAGACAGGATTTCACTATGTAGTTCAGGATGGTCACTTGGCAGTCCAGGCTGACCTCGAACTTGTGATGATCCTCGTGCCTCAGCCTCCCAAGTGCTGGAATTACGGGCCATGCCTGGTTTATGAACTTGTATTAATGTTTCCGAGTAGATGCTTTGAAAGTGATACAGCAATTAGCCAGGCCCTATAGTGCACGCTCATAACCCCAGCTACTCAGGAGGCTGAGGCAGGAGGATCATGAGTTCAAGGATGAACTGGGCAATTTAGGGAGACCCTGTCTCAAAATAAAACTGCAAAAGGGGTGAAGGTGTAGCTCAATGGTAGAGCGCTTGACTAGGTGTGTGAGCCCTGGATCCCATCCGCAGTACCGTGGAAGTTAAGGGATAAACAGGGAGAACAATGTGTCTTCGTGTCCTGAACTACTGGATATCAAGCACACGTAGAATGGCCAGGGCAGATGTGAAACTGAGGCTTTATAGGACCCTCGCCACCAACAGATAACAGATAATGACCTTGTAGAACAGAACTGACAGTCTAGTTCAGAGATAGCAGCACATAGTGATTCATTCAATAAGTAGACACGATGTGGGAACTTGGGGTGGGTTCAGGGATGGAGGAAGCCCGCTTGATGATGAATGTTCAAGCAGAAACTCAAAGGAAACAAGGGAGGGAACCATCGGGAATCTTTGGGAAGACCCAGGTATACTGGTGCACGGTTATGATCCTAGCTCCTCTGGAGGCTGAGGCAGGAGGGTTACGAGTTGAAGGCCAGACTGGGCAACTTAGTGAGACCTTGTCTCAAAATTAAAAAAAAAATTAAAAGTGCTGGGGATATGGCTGGGAGACTAGCAGAGACACCTACAGGTGAGAGATGAGGGGCTGTGGCCAGGCAGGCACCAGTGAGCTGGGTCTGGTACTGGATGCTGCTTGTGCTTGGTTGTGGAGGATGGAGGGGGTGGGGCCTGCGGAGAGCAGAGGGAGATGCCTGTGGGGTGGGGTGGCAGGGCACAGCTGCCAGCACCCTCCACTTCCCCCTTGAATTACAGAATCGCCCGGCAGCAGCATTCAGAAAGAATGAAAACGCAAACATCTATTAATAATTATTTGCAAATGCTGCATATTAGCTCATTTAGATAAACCCTGCTCTCTGGGAATTTTGCCAGAAAAAAATCCCAAGCGAAACTTCTGCAGCCATCAAAAGCAATGGAGCGCTGTCAGGGAGCTGTGTCTGTGCACGCGAGAATCTGCCTCATCTCACTCTTGATCCTTCATCTTCCCTCCGCAAGACCAACAAGGGGAATGCAGAGGGTGGAGGCGGGTGGGGGGGACTGCCAGCAGGAGGGATGCTGGGCAGCACCCGGGCACAAAAGGCCTGGATCGGAGGCTGACCCTGACTCCTCCGGGGGCCCCTTCTCCTCCTCTGGCCCACATTGTGCCACAGTCCTCATCTCTGCTCCCCTGCTCCATGTGGCGACCTGGGCCCCCCAACGTGATGCCCTTGACCAGCAAGGCCATAGACGCATGGCTGCCCATGGTCTCGGCCACCACTCCCCACAGTGCCAAAGATGCCAAGCTCCACACACGTACTCTGTTTACTCCCTGATGCCCTGGACTCAGCACGGACTTGACATAGAGACAATGCTTGTGCTTGTCAGCTGTTACTGTAACAAATATCCAAGGCAAGGAAAGTTATAAAGAGTAAAGGCCAGTGTGGTGGTGCACACCTGGAATCCCAGCACTGGGAGGCTCAAGGCTTGCTGCAAGTTCAAGCTAGTCTGGTGAGACCTATCTCCAAAAACTAAAAGAGAGAGAGAGAGAATGAAAGAAGGAAGGAAGGAAGGAAGGGGAAGAGAGTGATGGAGAAGGGAGGCAGGGAAAGAAAAAATAAAAGAAAAAAGAGGGAGAAAGAAGAGAAGAAGGGAAGGAGAAAGAGAAAGAAAAACCAATAGATGGAAAAGGAAGGAAAGAAAACAAGGAAGAGGAAGAGAAAGCGAATGAGAGAAGGAGGCAGAGAGGAGGAGGGAGGGAAAGAAGGAAGGAAAAGAGAGACAAAGAAGGACGAAGGACAAGGCCTGGGAAAGCTAGAGGTAGCACACTGGCAGGGGCAGGAACAGTGACCTCACGTAGAGACAGGAAGGAGGGAAGCTGAGGACTGGGCAAGAGTCAGCCACAAGAACAAGAACCACGCAAGAAGTGGATGTTAACAATCAGGCATTACTAGCTCAGCCAGACGTGGACGCACACCGTAATCTCAGTACTTGGGAGGCTGAGGCAGGAGGATCGCTGAGAGTTCAAGGCCAACCTGGGCTATGTAGTGAGTTCAAGGTCAGCCCAGAATACAAAGCAAGACTGTCTCAAAAAATCAGAAAAAAAAATTACCCATGAAAAGCCACGTACTGATTCACTGACACACATTTCTGAGCACACACTCTGGGCTGGGGAGGTGTTAGGAGCAAAGGTGGATGTAGCCTTTATCTTCAGAAACTACCAGGTCAGGGAGAGCGAAAATGCTGCGTAGACAAGCGTAGCGAGACCCAGGCACTTGGGGAAACATGCATGTAGACCAGGAGGCGTGGAGGAGAGTCAGAGCAGACAGAGATGCGGAGAACCAGAGAGAAGCCGAATGGAGGGAAAGACACAGACAGAAGCAGAGAGACGTTGAGCAGTGAGTTATATGTGGGGCTCTCCAGCCCTCTCTTCCACAGCTGAATAATAACAGTAATAGCCCAGTAATTAATATACAACTGCTCAGTCTCTCTCTCTTGCCCGGAGCTGGCACAGAAAAAACAACCAATTGTACCAGAGAAAGGACCAAGGACTTAGGGAGACGTCTGAAAGAAAAATCGGACCACTAATCATGAACTGCGGGAGAAAGTGTCTGAAGGTTGTGCAGAGTGAGGCGCTCGGGTTGGAGGGAGGCGGGGATGTTCCAAAGCGATTCTGATGTCACATAGGATCTCAGCAGGTCAGCAGAACAAGGTCTTAACTGTAAAGCATCATCCATTTCCATGCACGATGTTCCTGACCCTCCACCAGCAAAAGCAGGCCCTTTACATGTGCTGCTTTCCCTCCATTTTGGTAAATCAGAGACGATTTTGGTTGACCCAGCCACCCTCTCACCAGCCCATCTGTGGCAGAGATAATGCTCTGGACCTGCCGAATGCTGTTTTCTTTTCCTTCCAAGCACCCTGCGAAGGACCTTGCTCCTGTGCTCCCTGCCGCGGACTGGGGCCTGGGGCTGGCTTCCGGCTTCAGGAGAAGTGATGTGAACCGGTTCTAAGCCTGGCCCGTGAGAAATGTCCCCCACAATCCCCCGCGTTTTTTTCTCTTCCCTCATCTGCCAGTGACATGCAGAAGTCACAGCGTTGGGAGGGGGAGAGGCCTTTTCTAAAGGATGGCAAAGCCACAAGATCCTGATTCTCCACTTGCGCAAAACCCTCCCAAGAGAGCCATCCGTGTCGGCCAGTCGGGTGAGCAGGACAAATCCACCCACCCATCCATCCATCAATCCACCAACCCATGTCCAGCCACTGAGATCAGGCCTTGGCTGTCACAGCAGCTAGCTCTGCCTTTGCTGGCGAACACCTCACGTCCTGGAGGGCTGCGTGGGCTGAAAGGACGTGTTTCCTGTGTCCAGCCCCTGAGCGTCCGGGCGTGGCTGGCACAGCAGCTGGTTTCTCTTATCTTCCTCACACACTCCATCACAGCGTGTGCAGCACCATGTGTGAGAAGAGATGACCTTCTCTCCTTTCTGCTTCCAAACCCTTCTCTTCCGGCCTTCAAGGAGGAGTCCGCTGTGGCCTGGGTGTCCACCCAGGCGCGATCTCCTGACTCAGAGGCTGGTGGATCAGCAGGTCGTTAGGATCGCACACAGGGATGGATAAGGCCGTGGGGCTGCGGCTGTGGCTGCCACGCCGGCGTTCACGTGTCCAAGTGGAGGAAGAGACCTGGCTGGGCCTTGCCCTGTCTCACTGTGCAGGGCCCTGCAGCCATGTCCTTGAACTTCGGCTTCCAGAATCACAAGCCAAATAAACTCCGGTTCTTTATAAATGAGCTAAGCTGTGGCGGTCAATGGCGGCAACAGAAAACGGGCCGAGACGGAATCCACACTCCTCTGAAGCTCGGTGCACATCCAGCAGCCACGCCACCTCCAGGCTGGCGTCTGTCGCCGTCCTCGCCACGCTGTTCCACTCTGTGGCTCCACTGCAAGTCCCAGCGGGCGTGAGCACGGGGAGCTCATGCCTGTGATCTGGGCCTTGGTGACTCTGCTCTCTGACCGCTGGGGGAATCAAGCTTGTCCGTGCTGATGGCCACCAGTTATTGAGGCAGAGAGCAGGCAGTTATTTTGACTCCTTCCTCTCCCCATCCCACCATTCCATCCATTGCCAAGATTTATCAATTCTACATCCAGGTGCCTCTCAAATCCACCCATGTCCGTCGCTGTCACTTCCACCAAATTCTAGGCCACTATCATCTCTTAGGATGAATCCCAGTTCTGTAAGCGTAGCCCGGAGGCACCACGTGACACAGTCCCCGCCCCGCCTCCTCCTCCTCGCCCCACATTCCAGCTGACCTGGCCTCCCTGGGCGCTCTGGACACACCTCATTCTCTCCTGGCCCTGGAAGTGCGTGTCGCTGTGCCTGCAGCTAAGAGCGCTCTTCTTCATCTTCCTTCTCCCCGGACGACCTCTACTTAACCTCTTAGCTTCGTCTTCAATGCTTTTTATCTAAGATGCCTTCTTTGAGCTAGTCAGATGACATTCGACCCGGGGGTAAAACTGTGCCTTTCCTTCAAAAGACTCAATTTAGCAGCTACCCTGGGTGCTGGCCAGCAGGGGCACATCTGCATGCCTCACTTTTGTGTTTGTAGGATCTAGCATGGGCCATGATGCACAGCAGTATTTGATAAGATATCATTGAAAAATAAGCCAATGGATGGATAGATGGGTGATTGGATGGGGGATGGATGGATGGCTGATGAAAGGAAGAAAAGAAGGATGGATGGGTGAATCTCTCCCTCAGGATGTTCAGTATGAATCTGCGTACAAAAGAACCTGGACACGGCTGCTTTTTTGATGCCCCTCAAACCGTTTGTGGGCCCACGTTCTCACTCACGTTTGCTCTAGTGCACTTTGAGCCCTGTCGGGGGTGAGCAGATGATGCAGTTGGAAGCAAAAACACAAGAAAACCAGGAATGAACCAAGTAGTGCCAGGAGATGAGACGCGGCACACACCCCGCCGAGGTGAGGCTGGGCCGAGCCCTCGGGCACCGGCGATGACGCCAGTTCCTCACCAAACAGAAGCCGAAGCATAATCGGAATGTGCCGACCGGCAGCAGGGCCAGGTTAAAGACAGCCCGGCCAGCCCATCGTGTACGTCTCGCCTTTTGCTCAGAAAGCACTTTGCCCAAGTGCTGAGGAAAGACAAACAGCCCTGGAGCAGATGACGAAGTCCCCATTTCACGCATAAAAAGAGAAAAACAATTAAAACAGCACTGAGATGCCATTTTTCACCTAACTTATGGGCAAAACCCCAAACACATCCCAGCACGCGCTGCTAGTAGGGCCAATGGGCACCGGGCATTGGCACCCACGGCCGACAGGCATGGGAAGTGGGAGGGTGCCTGGACAATGTGCTTCACAATTAGCCATGCTTTCCCGTGGCTCAGGAGGCTGAGGCAGGAGGAGCATAAGTCTGAGGCCAGCCTGGGCAACTTAGTGAGGTCCTGTCTCAAAATTAAAAGGCAGGGTTGGGAGCCAGGCACAGTGCTGCACACCTGTGATACCAGCTACTCAGGAGGCTGAGGCAGGAGAATCATGAGTTCCAGACCAACTTAGTGAGACACAGACTAGTAAAAAATTTAAAAAGCTGGAGTTGCAGATCAGTAGTAGAACTCTTGCCTAGCATGTGCGAGGGCCTGGGTTCCACGCCCAGCACCACCACATATACATCTCACACCTTAGTCCTTGACCCAGCAGTGCAACTCTTCCAAATATATCCCACTATATCTCTCTACAAGTTACTTGTTTTCGTATTTATGTAATGGAATAGTGGAAATAACTTTGTATCCATCCATAGGGGCTGGTTTAATAAACTATGGACTCATCAAAAAAATAGCAGTCATGGGCTATTTTTATGGATTTAGTTCAATGGTAGAGCACTTGTCTAGCAAGCGCAAGGCCCTGAGTTTGATCTCTAGCACCAAAATAAATAAATAAATAAATAAAATGAAATAACAGTCATGATTGAATAACACTTCCGTTCATGCCCAGTGTGTTCTGAATGTGCTGTGTGGATTAGCTGATAGTAACCATACCAAGTACACCCTCACTACTCTCCCATCTTACAGGTTAAGAGCTTGAGGCCCAGAGAGGGTCAGTAACTTGTCCATAGCCCCTCAGCTAGGAAGCAGTAAGTTGGGCCAGGGAGGAATTGTGGCGCCCAAGGGCTTGGGTGCGCACACAGTTGCACAGCAGTGAAGGGCAGCCCTTGGGGCCGGGGTGCAGCTCAGGGGTAGAGTGCATGCCTAGCGTGCGGGAGACCATCCCCAGCCCTCCAAAAAGTAAACCCGTCTGAAGAGGGAGCCAGTTGTCACCGCGCCTAAATGTGAGCCTGAAAGCAGTTGTGCCGTGTCTTTCAAGAAGAATGGAAAACTAGAGTTATATATAAAATCTTCCAGACTTTAAATGTTAGTAAGGAATTAATTTGGGGGAAGGATGCAAGTTGCTGTAACCTGTGCCAGTCAGCTTTCTGTCACTATAACAAAGGCTCAACAACAAGAGGGAAGGTTTCTTGGGCTTGTGATTAGGAGGTTGTGGTCCACAAACAGCTGGACACATTGTACTTCATGGCAGGAGAATCTGCACATCTTATGGCCAGGAAATGAAAGAGAAAGAAGCAGGATCCACGTCCCTCAGGCCCCTTGGGAGGACACCCCCAGTGACCTAAAGCCTGCTCACCCAGCCTCACCTCTTACAATTTCTGCCTCCTCCCCATGAAGCCATGCTGGGGACAAAAGCCTTCCACATCTGGGTCTTTAAGATACAAATTGTGCTGTTTGAAAACAGAGATGTCAAGAACCAATAATACAGGCTGGAGAGGAAGCTCCATGTACGGTTGCTCAAGGTGTGTAATGCACAAGTGCTCCCGGTTACAAGAGAGAGGAGTGCTGGTATACCACCCACCTGATGGAGAACTCATGGTGCATGGATCAATGTGGTAATACCAGAACCCCTGTCAGTTCAACATCACTAAGGGAGAGGCAGCCAGATGGAACAGGCCATCCAAAGAGCCAAAGGAATTGACTGGGCACTGTCGAGGATGTTCTTATAAAAACAGCATGGCACAATCTAATCCAGCCTCTAGATCAGGGATCATCAGCTAACAGCCCTCTGGCCAAATCCAGCCCAACACCTGCTTCTGTAAATGAAGTTATTGGGACACAGTGTTATGGTTTAAAAACGAGGTGACCCCAAAGACTCATATATTGGGGGCTTGATCTTCAATACAGTGACACTCAGAGGAGGAGCCTGGAGAGGAGATTGGATTGGGAGGGCTCTGATTGGCCACTGATGAGCTCATGGCTCAATGGGATGCCAGAAGGCAGGCTCTGTTGCAAGAAGTAGGTCAGGGGACGTGCATTCCAAGGGTCCATCTCCTTGCCCCTGCCCGTCTGCTTCTGGTCTCCCAGAGATGAGCAGCTTTCCTCCATCATCCCTTCCCCCATGATGGTCCCATCCTGGAGCCAGCCAACCATGGACTGAACCCTTGGAAACTGTGAGTCAAAGTAAACCTTTCCCCCTTTAAACTGGATTATCAACTTGATTGGCTTGGGAGCCATCTAGGAGATTAGTAAAGCACATTTCCAGGTATGTCTGGGTGGGTCACAGAGGATGGTCTTGGGGTCTCTACCTGGCCCCTACCTCCTTCCTCTCTAGTGCTGTTCTGCTGTGGCCACCATGGACTAAGCAGTTTTCTTCTGCCACGCCCTTCTGCCATGATGGTCCTGCCTTGGAGTCAGACAACAGAGGGCTGAAACACAAACCAAGTGACCCTCTCCACCTTTGAACTGTGGGTGTCAGGTATTTGGTCCCTGTGATGGGGAAGCTGACTAATATGGTGTATATGTGTCAGGTATTCTGTCCCAGTGAAAAATAGCTGACTAACATATACAGACCTTCTATTGCTGACATATTGCTCACATTTATGATACAGTCCCTGGAGTTTGCTTTCAAATAATTCAGCCAAATGCAGGGAGTAGGTGAGGATAGTAAAGAAACCAAATTTGCAAATGTAGATCATTACTAAAGTTGAGGAATAGGTGCCCAAGCTAGTTTCTGAGGTTCTATTTTTCTGTAGGTTGATAATTTTTCATAATAAAAAATGCAATTAAAAAAATTCAGGGGTAGGACAGGAGAGAAAAAAAGTCAGCCTACCTAACACAGACACGCTCCCCAGGACAGGCTGTGCTGTTTAGAGGAAGGGGCACTTTCCCGTCACCAGGCCACACGTCCTGAGGTACAGACCCCCTCAGAGCACCCGTCTGGCGCCAGCCCCCGGGATACCTATCCGCGGAGTGACAGAGATGTCTAATCCCCGGGGCTTCTAGGTCCGCCCAACCCAACCTAGAGGGCAGTATTGGCCACAAATGAGCCCTGCTTTCCTCACGCACATTAATTTGTACAATAAGCCTCTCGAAAATTTCCTCGAGGACATCTACAAAAACCATTATTTTTATGAGTGCCGTGGGAAATGATCCTTTTTCTTTCACTGGAGTGTGGACAGGAAAACAGCCCTGACTGTAGCACAACCACCTCAACAGCTCGGATCCTTGAGAGAGGAAAGCAGCGCTGTAGCAACCCCACCCTGGAGCACCTCACTTTTGTACTTCCGGCTGTGAAGCCCAGTCCCTTGTCTTGTCTCTTAGTCTGCGTGGGTTCGCTGCGGCGTGCAGCCCACCAGCCTGCCGTGACGGAACCACACGAAACTCCCCACACAGATTTCACATGTTTGAGTTCATGCAAATCCGTACGGATCTGCCAAGCATGCCTCAAGCTCGCATCTGAAATGGGCAAACTGTGAATCCCAGTGTAGGCTCCTCTGCAAGCCTGAGTCTAGATGATACGTGTTTTTATAAGCAATATCAACTCAATCTAAACAGAGTCGAAGACTTTGTCACCACAGCCGTGCAATTCATGAGTCAGCCACTTGTCACATGTTTCTCCGGCCCACTCCCCCAGCTGGTTTCCATCTCCAGGTCAGGACACCGTTACAGCACACCTGGACGGCGCGGTACCCTCCGCTCCTTCCCTCCGCCCACCGCCACGCGGCCAAGAGGAGCGCTCTTTCATCGCTGGCTCGCCCACCCTCACGACACAAAATTTACCATCTTAACTGTTTTGAGTGCGAAGTTCAGCAGCGTCGACTACATTCACATCACCACCGTGCCTCTCGGGAACCCTTATTGCCTGCCTGACCCGAGACTCCGCCCCCCGAACTCAGCCCCGCCCTCCCCACCCAGCCGGAGGCCCCGCCCACTCCGAGGCCCCGCCCACTCCGAGGCCCCGCTCTGCTGTGATCCCCGAGAACTTTGCCAGCTCTAGGCAACCCGCAGAATCGCATTCGACTCTAGGGGGCTGCTCTATTTCCATTTTAATTTTTATTAGTCCATATTTGCAGTACGTAATGATTACGTTCCTTGTGTGGAGTTCGTTCATGTACACAACACATCCTAATTCTTTTCTCAACCGCTTCCCTACACCTCTCCTCTCCTTCCTACTCTTGGTCCCCTTCCTGTTTGCAAAAGATTTATCTCTCCCTTTCCTAATATCTTGTCTTTCATTCTGCTCTTTAATTTATTTATACTTTGGGTTTATCATATAAGAAAAACTAGACACTATTTAATCTTTGTGTCTGATTTATTTCACTTAACATTATGGTCTCAAAATGCATCCATTTTCCTACAAATGACTCAAATTTATCCTTCTTTATGGCAGGGTACTACTCCATTGCGCATAAATACCACATTTTCTTTATCCATTCATCTGTTGGAGGATATATAGGTTGATTCCAAGATTTAGCTATTATGAGCTGCGCTGCTATAAACATGCATATGTGTGGACCTCTGCAATATGATGTCTTTAACTCTCTGGGGACGATATCTAGAAGGGGAATGGTGCTTTTGTCTTTGGTGACTGGTTTACTTCACCGAGTATAATGTCCTCGACTTTCCTCCATGTCCAGACATACGTCAGAACGTCCCCCTTGGGAACTTTCTGGTTCTTGGGCTTCCGCGGAAGTCCCCTTGTGCAGTCATGATGGGTTAAATTAGTGGCTGCTGCAAACTGAACTCACCTGCAGTCCTGTCTCTTCCCCAGATGCCGCGAGGCAGGACAGAAAAGCCTCTGCCGTGCTCTCGCTGGTGACCAACCCTCAGGCTGCCACTGCCTAGAAACTCCTCGGGCAAAAGCCATCTCGTTAGCATATCAGATTCACGAAGCAGCACCCAGTACTACAGGGACCTCAGAGCTGTGTCAGGAGCAACCAGGGAAAGAAATTCCAAAGATTTTAGAAGCCCTCTGCCAGGGACTGGGGACAAACAACAAATACGTGTTTCCTCTTCTGTCACACTAGCACAGGGAGAGCTGCTGAGCCCACCACACAGTCACATGGCAAAGCAGGCACCGAAAAGCCAAGATGGTGCCCACGACTGAGCAAAGGGTGAGAGACGGAAGCAGAAGGAAATGGGTGTCCGCTGGTTCTGTCCCTACTGTGTGTTCTGCAGGAGCCGACTGTGGGGCTAAAGATCAAATATTTTTTGTTCTACTGCAGGCTGATTCCAGCCCCTTCTTACAGCCTAAAACATGATCTAATTCCAGTCCCTGTATATAACCATTCCTAAAGCTTACCGTCAATTACTTAGTCGCTGAATCTAGTTCCCATCTTTATAAAACTGAGTCAGTTTGTACCGTACTTCTGTCTCTTAGAGCTAAGAGAATCCTGGTTTGCCCAGGATAGACTCCAGCTCATTCCTGGCACCTCGCTGCCATCCCTCCTGCCCCAGGAAGTCCTCCCTGATTTCACAGAACTGCTCTAGGTGTTGCCCCCGCAGTGCTCACCTGCCACACGGTCAGAGTTGATTTGTGTGTTGGCGTCACTATCTGCTGGAGAGGCACAAATACTGGGCTTTTTCATGTGTGCATTCCCAGCCTTGTCCACAGCAGACTCTGTAAATAGCTGTCACCCTGAATGAACGGGTGAGTGAATGATTAAATTGTAGAGTGCCACCTTCCTCTAACAATGGATTTATATTTAAACTGGGTAAGAAAAACAAAAGGTTGTGGCACAGGTGGTGGCTGCAGGCCCTGGCTGGCATTCTCTGCTCTGATTCTGTAGCAGCAGGGTGTGGGGCAGGAGTGGCGGCCGGAGGCAGGCAGATAAAAGAGTGGGTGGCTCTCACCTTCTGGGGTGGCCAGGCTCACCTGCCAGCCCCAGTTTCTCCAGCAGCACCTCAGAGACAATGAGAAATAATTTGTCTGGGGACAGCAGGGAGGAAGCTGGGACCGTCTCCTTCTAGCTGACTATGGCCAACCAACTGCATCCCCTCATTGAGCCCATTCTTTTTCAGCCGCTGCTAACAGATGTGAGCAAGTGCCTGGAATTCAGCTCCTGTCTTCATTGCTTTTCTTGTGGCTGAGAGAAAATACCCAACCACAAAAAAAGAAAATACCTAACACCCAGAGTTAAAGTAGGAAGGTTTATTTTGGCTCACAGTTTGTAGAGGTTTCAAGGCAGGGTGGCATGGCAGGGGGACATCGCAGAGAAGAAACAGTTCATGGCGGGCAGAAAGAGGAAGACAGCAAGCAGCAAGCAACATGGCAGCCCTCCTTCTGTCCCTTATATTCTATCCAGGCGACACACCCTGAGGGTGGGCAGCACTCACACCCAGGGTGAGCCTTCCCATTATCCATGTCCGGAACTGTGCCAAACCAATCATGGACTAAATTAGTAACTACACGCCCTTAATCCCAGCATCACACACTCTGGATCCAGCCACCTCTGAAAACACCCCACCTATGACCCCATGAGCCTTTGGGAGGACATCTAGACACAAAGCGTAACAACTCCCTTTCTTCCATATCAAAGAAAGGGGAGATGGGAAGCAGGAAAAAGAGAAATGCACAGGGGAAGAAAAGAGGGAAAGGATAAAAGAAAAGTGATCCCGGCCTTGGCTGATAAGTACTGTATAGCTCTTGTGATTGCATTTATCTCTCCCTGTATGTGTGCCCCTTGGAGGTCCTAGCATCACCCTCTTTTTACAGATGGAAAAGGAAAAAAAATAAAGAACAAGACAAGGCAGGGCTTTTACTGACAGTCCCAACTCACAGTGGTTCAATTTACATGGTTTCAACTTCAGAGTGATGCAAAAGGACTAAACCTTCAGTAGCAACCCTACTTCCAACTTTGACTTTTAATGCTTTTTTCTCCCAGGCCAGCAACATTCCACACAAGACTCTCACGATGCTAGTCAGTGGTGGCAAACATGGGTCCCTGTCAGCCCCACAATCATGAGAGGAAACAACTGACTCTCTGGTGTGTTGTGCTATGAAGCTGGGATGTTAGATAGACTCAATGCACTTTCCTGCTGATGCTATTTTCACCGTGAAGTGGGTTTATAGGGATGTCACCCTGCTGCATATCAAAGGGCATCTGTATTTGGTGTGTTACTTAGCAAATGACTCCAACACTTAGCATCTTAAAGCACTGCATGCTTATTATTCCACAGCTCTGGCATAGCTTAGCTGAAGGCCATCATGATGGTGCCATTAAGACACTGATCAGGGCTATGGTCTCATCAGAAAGATCAAATGAGGGGCTGGGGATTTAGCTCAGTGATTAGAGTGCTTGCCTTGTAAGCAGAAGGCCTTGAGTTCGATCCCCAGCACCGGAGGAAAAAAAAAAAAAAAAAAAAAAAAGAAAGATCAAATGAGGAAATGTCCACTTCTGAGCCCATTCACATGGTTGTTGGCAAGATTCAGGACTTCATGGGCTGTTGGCCAGAGACCACCCTCAGCTCCTCACCACTTTGGCCTCTTTATAAGACAGCACAAAACATGGCAGCCGGTTCTTGCAGAATCAGCACACAGAAAAGAATAGGAGCAGAGCAAGGCAAGTGGCCACAGTCTTTTTATGACCTAATCAGGAAGTGACACCCCCTCACATTGCCATATTCCAGTGTTCTCAGAGAACCACTATATCCAGCACACCCCAAAGGAAGTGGTTGAGATCAGAAAAACGACATGACAACCAGGAAGCAGAATCATTGGGACCCACTCCAAAACTGTCTC
Organism: Hystrix cristata; assembly: GCA_004026905.1. Taxonomy (NCBI): domain Eukaryota; kingdom Metazoa; phylum Chordata; class Mammalia; order Rodentia; family Hystricidae; genus Hystrix; species Hystrix cristata. The sequence goes on along the minus strand of PVJO010017300.1, from coordinate 22,148 downwards.
CACACTGGGATTGAGAGGCCATCAGGCCTAATAGTTAACCTCAGAGTCAGACTTCTTGGCTTCAAGTCCCAGCTCTGCCGCCCCAGCTGTGCGACCTTTCTACTTCAGTTTCCTCCTCTAGAACAGGGTCATTATACTTTATACTCCTCACACAATCTCATGAGGTAATCCCCTGTCCCCTGGTATCCATGGGGAATTTGTTCAAGGACCCTCCACAGATTCTAAAGGCCCCCGTATAAAATGCTGCTGTATTTGCATAGAACATCACAGAGGCTCCCATAGATTTAAGATCACCCCTAGACGAAGCTTCGCACCTGATGCGACGTACATACTGTCTGTGTACTTGTTGTATCTTATTACTAGGGAATAAGGACAAGCAAAAAGTCTGCATGTGTTCAGTACAGATGCAGTTTTTCTTTGAATAGTTTTGGTCCTGGGCTGGTGGAAGGCATCACTGCAGAAACCACACACAGTGAGTGCCCATTATTTATCTTGTCACCCCAATTTTTGAAAACTAATGGAAACTTTGTTAAGTTATTACAGAGTGTGATGGAGCCGGCAGAGAGCTGGGGCTGGAGACTGGGCCAGAGCTGAGCCCTCTGTGCGGCAGCCTGGGTCGCCGGCCACCCCGAGGAAGAAGGGTCTGCGCCTCTCTGCTAGCTTCCTTCCATGACAACAGAAAGGGCTGGGCAACAGAAGCGCCGAGTGCATTCAGACACTGATCTCAGCACTTTTTCATCTGCGAGCTTTGGAAAAACCTTCAAGTCAGGGGAGGAAGAGGAGAATTCAGAAGAACTGGCTGGCAAGATGCTGGGGTGGTGGGAAAAAGTGCTTCCAAGGCAAAAAGGACTGAGAGGCAGACTTTCTGGGCTCTGGATAGACTGCCTGGGTGCTGCAGAGATTCCCACCCATTCTAGAGAAGAGGTAAGAAAAATCTAGAAGTGTGAGGTTTAAGCTTCACAGGCAAACTCCTCCCCCACCCACCCAAATGAAAATAGTGCTTTCACTTTTTTTAATTTAAACCTCTAAAGACCATTTTGCCAGAAATAGGAGGTCAGCTTAACTGGAGAAATGCGTGTTTTCGTGTGGCATGACGGTCTGGTAGACAGGATTAAGTAGGGGCTGGAATCTCAGGGTGCAGACATTGAGCCCACAGAGGTGTCATCCAAACCGAGAAAGACAGGTGGGCTGCTCTGTGCTTCAGAATACATCAGCAATAGGAATTAGGGCTGGACATAGCTCTGCTCCTGGGAATTAGCTAGAAAGGAAATTTTAGGTTAACCTGGGGGGAAGACAGGCATGATCGTGAACAAAATGTTCTCTGCAGGTGGATTGATTATGCCATTTATGAATAAAGGTTGTCAAGTTTGTGTTGCTAGCTCTGGATGTGCGAGTGACTACTCATGTCTACCAGCGTCCAGGCGTGGGACAGACTACATTTCCCAGCTAGTTTTGCAATTCAGTGTGGTCATGTGAGCAGATACAGGGGAGTAAAGGTCTTGGGTGGCTCTTCTAGATCTGGACCATTAGGACAGGAATTTGTCTTTATGTTTGGTTAGCATCCTTGGTGAGCTAGCAAATCCTAGTCCCTGAAGGGTGGTGTTATGGTACAAGTGTGGCTTGTGTCTCAAAGTGTCTGCTCCAAGGTTGGATTCCAGTGTGGCAGCATCAAGGGAGTGGAACTTGTAGGAGGCGGAGCCTAATGGAAGGCAATTAGGTCGTGAGGCTCCACCCCATGAAGGTTTGGTTGCCTGGGACTGGGCGAGATCCAAGAATGGGCTGTTACGCTGGAATCTACACCGCTGACAACCCTAATCCCTGAGTCTTCCTCAGAGGCTCCATCAGCTCTCTGGGTCCTTCCTGTGAGCCACCTTGGGCTTCCCCTTGACCCAGTATATAAATGCATAGTTTGGGCACCTTTGGGGAACCCTGGGCCCCCTCTTCTGGGTTGCTACCTGACAATGGGCACCTGCACCCGTCTGATTATCATATGGGGGAGCCTTTAGTGGGGGACCAGAGGTGTCAGCCGCTTTTTCCGAGCTGTTCAGTGAGCCTGGGCTAAGTTTTTTTTAACCTATAACCCAACAGCCTCTACTGGGTAAGGTGTTCTTTTAGGCGTGATAAAAATGTTTCCAAATCAGATAGTGGTGATGGTTGTACAACCTGGGGAATACACCTTTTTACAAAAACTGAACCATACACTCGAAAGGGTTGGATTTTATGGCACACAAATTATAGCTCAATAAAGCTGTTGTTTAAAAAGAAAGCAAATAGGGGCTGGGGTGTGGCTCAACGGTAGTGCGCCTGTCCGGCATGCAGGAGGCCCCGGGTTCCGTGGCCCGCGCGGCAGAAAACGGGACAGGAAGGGAAAACAATGCCCACAATCCGTTCTCCTCATTCCTCTTGCTCATGGGAACAGGTGAAGAAATGAGCCTTTACTTTGAGCACAAACTTTAACACTTACACTGCTGGACTACACAAATTAGAAAGGTTGCCATAAAAAGGGCCCCACCAAGTAGCTTAAACAACAGGGTTTTATCATCCTGCAATCTGGCCATGATGACTGCTGCTCACCCAGACTACTGCAAGAGCCTGGTTCCTCAACAGTTTTCTCTTCACATTCAAATTCTAAATCCACCTCTAGGTATCTATCCCCTGACACTGGAAACTCTCAAACAGATCCTTACACATCTATGTTCACAGCAATCCCACTCAAAATTGCCCAAAATACAAGCAACCCTAACACCCACAAACAGAGAATGAATGAACAAAATGTGGTCCAATGGAATATTATTCAGCCAAGAAAATGGAACAGACCTCTGATACACGCTCCAACATAAATAAATCTTTAAAACATGATCTTGGCTGGGTGTGACGGTGCACACCTATCATCTCAGCTTCTTGGGAGGTTGAGGGAGGAAGAACAGATGTTCAAGACCAGCCTGGGCAACTTAAAGAGACCCTTTTTCAAAAACATAAAAAAAATTAAAAGAGTGCATTATCACACACACAAAAAACAACCAACCAACCCCATGGTGCTAAATGAAATAAGCTGGACACAAAGACTCATATTCTGTGATTCCATTTATGCAAAAAGTCCAGGACAGGTGATTCCAGAGAGACAGGGGCTTGGGGGGAGTAATAGGGAGTGATCACCTAATGGGTGCAGGTTCCCTTTTGAGGTGATGAAAATTTAGACAGCAGTGGTGCCCACACATTTTTAATGTACTAAATCTGTTCACCTTATTTCTTTCCTTCCCTTTTTTTGGAGGTGGGAGGTGCGGCACCAGTGCTGGGGATCGAACTCAGGGCCTTGCGCTTACTAGGCACACACTCTACCACTGAGCTAAATCCCCAGCCCCCTTCTTCCTTTTTTTTTTTAATTAGGATATGTAATGCAATCATTGTGAGGTTTCGATCCTTTCCCTTCCCCTTCCCTCTGCTCCTTAGTCCTTAATCTGGGACCACTGTTTCTCAGAGCAGCTCCCAGATCCGAAGCAACCTGCTTCCCCCAGGCACTGAGGTCTGTCATGTGTCCTTCCCAGGTGAGCTCATGGCCACGTTTCTGGGGCCCACATCTGGATCACACAGCCAGGCACATCACGGGATCCGACCCGCAAGTCAGAGCCAGCCATCGGCACCTGCCGTCTCCCCTCATTCTATGCCCAGGAGCTCCGAGAGCAGGGCGCTGGGCCGTGCTGCCGAGTCAGCCTCCTGGTGTCCTTGCTGCAGCGGAAGGGAGGCGCCCTCGCCCCGCTCCCTGGCTGACTGGCCTTGTGGAAAGGCACCAGAGGGATCCGGGGTTCTCCACCATCCCGAGCCCCCCAGAATCAGGCAGGGCTAACAGTGGACTGGTCCACCTCTTCCCAGGCATCATCTCCCCTAGACCCCTCCCCAACCTAGACACGGCCCCCAGAGGTTCCGACTCCGGCGGGCAGCAGCGAGGCCTGACTAGGACCGCTGGGACTCCAGGTGACTGCCACAAAGCAGCGACTCTAAGAAGCACCCCACAGGCCTCTCCTGGGGCCGCCTCAGAGCAGGCTCCAGGTCCCAGGAAGGTGGCCAGACCTACTTGCTTCCCACTCACCAGATGGGTCCCTCAGCATTGCAGACCCGGCCTGGGGGTGCAGAGAGCTCCTCTCCATCCTGCCCCGCCCCCATGGGTGGTGGCCATGCTGTCAGGGAGACGGAGCAGCAGGAGGAGGATGTGGGGTGGGGGGAGACAGAGACCAGGAAGGGGCAGGGAGGGAGGGAAGAAGAGAGATACGGAGAAGGAGAGGGAGAAAAAGAGACGGACAGAGACACCTAGGACAGAAAACGAATGAGAAAGTCAGGAGGGAAAGAGCGACACCCAGAGACAGAGAGAGAGAGACAGACGAGACAGGGAGAGACTCTGGGCACAGGGCCACACAGCTGTCATCCCAGCACTCGGGGAGCTGGGGCAGGAGGAAGCGCAGGTTCGATCAGAGCCCGGACAACTTGGTGAGACCATGTTAAGATAAATGAAAAAGGGGCTGAGGGGACAGCTCAGCAGGAAGACTCTGGGTTCTGTCCCCAGTACCACTGGGGAAAAGGCATTGGCAGGTCCCGTATTACTGGTCTTCTGTGAAAGGGTCAGGACACGGGGAAGCTGAGCTGGGCCGGCCCGGGGTCGGCAAACGCCAGAACCCAACAACACTGCGGTTCCGAGGTGCATGTCATCTGCGGTCGGACTGCTGCCTGGGTCGAGGCCCCACTTGCACGCCATGTGCCTGGGACGGGTCGCCACCCTCATGGTGCGTGCTTCCTCCCTACGAGAGGGGACAGTGATGATGTCTAACGCCTGGGGCTGTTGCAGGTTTAGCTGATGAACTCCCGGAAAGCAGTTAGCAAATCTGCTGCGCTGAGTGAGTCCCACGGGCACCGCCATTGACCGTGTGGGGAGACGGTGCCCCTTGAGTGGCGGGAAAGAGCAACTGATAGCTGCTGCCACCAGCTGCGCCTCCGTCTCCTGGGCTGTTTGTCATGACAGTTCTCAGGCACTACTTGGACATAAATGGAGGCTCAGCTTGGGAGACGGGCCACCCAGCTGGTTCATCTGGGGGATTATGTGTGACCGCCTCTCTTGTCAGTGCCTTATTCACAGATAGGCCGACATGAACCGACACAACCTGACATAAAAGCTGGCCGGGGGCTTTTGGAAAGGAAGCTTATTGCTGTAAAGAAATCATCCCAGGAAGCTGGTCTGACCCTCTAATTAGATGCAATGAGGACATTTTTAAACCGGCCTGTTGCTGATAACCATCTTGCGACCACCAGGGAAGACAGCCTGAGAGCAAAAGCAACTGCAGAGAAACAGAATGCTGAGAGAATGGTCAAGACGCAGAGCTGGGTCCTTGATCAGACTGCACCTGCAGCCCACATCCCACTAGACCTGCAATTATGAGAACTAGCAAAGCAAATGAATACAGGAAGTTCCTAACTTACGAACATTCAAGTTGCAAATTTTCACAGATACAAACCGACTTCGCATCGCGAACATTCATAAATGGAAACAAATCATCAAAGTAGCTCATGTGTCTGCTGCACACGGTCCATTGTCACAGTAGTGCTGCTGTGGGCCTACCGTACAGTCTGTAGTGCACAGTAGCGCACAGTAGTGTGGCACCCAACCAGCGCCCAGGATGTGCAGAAGCCAGAGGAGAAGCGGCGGGGGTGTGGAGGGGAGCGCTAGGAAGCACAAAGCAATACACATCCTCTATTTATGTCCAAGGTAAATAAGACTCACTTCATCAGACTTATAAACGTTCTCCCAGAATGGAACTTGTTTGTCAACAGGGGCCTCACTGTATGGGGTTATAGGGTTTCCTTCTGTGTGCTGAAGATGGAGCCCGGACACAGAGGATGACTACCAGGTCACGAATATCCTAAAAATCAGAGCATTCTGCACTTCAAAAGCATCATTTCAAGTTGTGCGAATGACATTTCGACTTTTAAACAATGTAAGTGGAGGTATCTGTCGCTTGCTGCCAAAACCTTCACCACCGTCCCTCTGACTGCGGCACGTCGGGGTTTCTGCTCTGCACCTGGAATCCTGGGGACGCGGTTTTCCCCGCATTCTGAGTCACCGCGTTGCTAACTCACAGGCCGCGCCTCCTGCACATCACCCCACAGTCCCTCGTCCTTCATGAGCAAGCTTTGCACAAAATTCCAGATAGAACTGTTTTTAAAAATCAACATTCTACTTCAGTCAATTAATCGGCCTGTTTCATGACAAAACTACTGTGGGGGAGGCGAAGGAGGGATTCCAAAGAAGTTCGGTAACAGTTTTCATTTGTTGAGTCCCTACGATGTTTGAACATGGTTTGAACGTGGCCCCCAAACATCTAGATCTAGAATGTCCCCAGAGACTCTCCTAAAAGGCTGGGCCCTGAGCTGGTGGCACTGCTGGTGCATTAAGATTACAAAGCTGGCATGAAGTTGGGTCAGGATTTTAAGTCAGGCACTCTGGCTCCTGCGGCCGCAGCTTAACCACTCTGTTTCTCAGAATTCCCCCCAAGCTGCACTTCTACTCCTTTTCATTCCCCTCTACTCTCCCCCTAATTTTTTTGTTTTGTTTTGTTTTTTGAGATAGAGTCGAACTATGTTGCCCAGGCTGGCCTTGAACTCTCAGCAATCCTCCTGCCTCAGCCTCCTGAGGGCTGGGATCGCAGCCCTCCCAACGGCTGGTACCACCACCGCTGACTTCCTCCCCCAGTTTCTTAGTCTGTTGTACAGTTCTACTTTGCTTCTCCCCAGACTGGAAACCTCAGAGTTCCCTCTGAACACACCTCTTCCTTCGTCTGGAATTTTATTTTTAATTCCGAAAATCTGTAAATTCAGATGGGAAAAAAAAATCACGTCTTTATTTTCACTATCTCTAGCTGTAATTACACGTGGAATCAACATATCACAGTGGTATTAGCAGTATTCGCAATGCTGCGAGTTTGTCATCAACAGAAACCACGTTTTCATGTCACATTCCGATCATCACAGGTGTCCCAGAATCCCGCATACTCTCGTCGCACCCCAGGAATCAGTGGTCTGTCACTCGCTCCTTTGTGCTCCTAATTAAAGGAGTGTGTCTGTTACGGTGTGACAACTCTATTCTTTAAAATATTTTTTTTTATTCTTTAAAATATTTTGATAGCTCAGGTTCAGCATAATTGGCTTCCCCTATTTGAAATTATACACCTAAAACCACTGTGGAGAAGGGCTCTTTTGACTGCTGATTCTTCTGAGGTATTTCTGGGACCCGCTCCCCACATATTTGCAACGCTGCTGTTTTAGTTCCGCTGTCCCTGGTCTCACTGGTCCCTCCAGCCTCCCTCCTACCTAACTTCCCTCTTAGAAATCCACAACGAAGCCGGGCGCGGGGGCGCACACCTGTCATCCCAGCACCGGGGAGGCTAAGGTAGGAGGATCACCAGGAATTCGAGGCCACCTTGGACTACATAGCGAGATTCTGTCTCAGAAAGAGAATCTGCAACAAAACTGATAACTAATATTCATACTGACAAGTTGTGTTGACGGCAGATGTTAGAAATAAAAAGCTCAGAACTTGCTTCTTTGATCTATTCGTGTCTGAAGATCTAAATACGTTACTAATAAGCCAGGGGATTATGCACGAAAATGAAAATGTTGTCTTTTCTCGAAAAATCAGAAGACTTAGCCCAGAAGAGTGCCCGCTCCCAGGCAGCAGCGCCGGGCTTCTCTCGAGCAGAGGGCGGCGCCTCCTCTCCGAGCCGGGCTGACTTCCGGGGCCACGAGGGCCGGAAACAAGCAGGGTCTCTGAGTGCGCCTGCGTGAACCGGGGACTCAGGGACTTCCGGATGCTCCACCCCCCCGAGGGGGCCGTGACCGAGGTTCAGTCGCCCGCAGCGCTGCAGCAGGCAGGTCTGAGGTGGTCGCAATCCAGCCGGCATGATCCTCCTGCTGAGGAGCTGCCTCCAGCCAGCAGGAGCTTCAGTGTCAGTGTCACGTCCACGTGTGGATTACACAGCCTCCCCCTAGAGCTGCCTGCTGACTCCTTCTTAGGCCACTTGGACAAAGCCAACCACTAAGGGACAGGGACCAAGGCCACGTGCTCACCAGAGGCCTTTGGTCCACCATTTTTGCAAAAACAGAATATTGCCAATGACCAAGCAAGCCCAGAAGCCAATCCTCCCCAGTCTAGCCTCCCGATGACCCCATCCTGTCAACACTTTCACTGTAGCCTTAAGCAGGACCTTGAAGAACAGGACTTGCAATTTACTGACACTGTGAGATGGTAAACATGTGTCGCTTAATGCCATGAAGTTGTGGTCATGTGCCATGCATTTTTGTGCATGTTTGTTACGCAGCTCTAGCTAACACAGATCAAGCACTTCTATGATGTTAACCACATACCCATATATGATGCTAGCGCATTCACTCCTTCACTTAAACCTCACCCCACAACTATAGGGAAAGTGTTATTTCCCTTTTACCCAGGAGGAAATTAAGGCACAGAGAAGTTAGAGGATTTTCCCAGCAGGTCAATTTCAGGACATGGATTGGAATCCACACCACCTCTCTCTATAAACACGGAGGTACTTTCTTACAGCCCTGAGTGCACTAAGCGACCTTGCTACCAATCAAAATACTCATCTGCTCCGACACAAACACAAGATACTCTGAGGATGAAGAGGTCAGACATGCTGGGTCAAAGTCTAGAATACATTCAGTTCTCTGTATCCACGCATTCTGCACATCTGGGTCCAACAATGAAAGGTGGGAAACACTGAAAGGAAACCTTATTGCTACGGTAACACATGGATTGCTTACCATTTTCCCTGGCTTAGTGGAACAGTTCACGTACCAGGCACGTGGTGTGAAGCACTCTGAGCCATCGAGAGGTGATTCGAAGTCTGCGGGACAGTGTGTGCAGGTTCTAAGCCACAAGGGACTTAAGGACAGGTGAGCTGGGACTCTGGCATGACTTCTCTGTGGACACAGGGACAGCGTAATGACCACCACCGCAGGCGACAGGCCCCTGGAGCGCTGATCGACGGGAAGCAGGGTGACCCAGGAAGGGACTGTGCGGGCAGGTGGTGCTCTCTGGGGAGGGGGCTCCTGGCAACCACAGTTTACTAACTGGTGTGGAAATATCTTAATATTTAACAATCAGCTACCAATGTGTCCCAGAGAGAAGCCAGCAGAATGAGAATCCAAACCATGAATCATACGGGAACGATTCTGTGTTGGCTCGGGGACAGATTACACACCGTAGTGTTTCGGGTTTTCTCTTTTTTTCGTTCCCGGGTGAATGTTCAGTTTCCGAGTTGTGTATAGAACTGGGGAACTCCGCAGAGCGAGGGCCAGGACGCAGTGAGCCATGCACAGGTTAGGTGGACCTGGGGACTTCCCGACACAGATGCCTGGACCCCGCCTTCACGGGGACCCCCACGTCCACTGTGGGATTGAACAGGCCGCAGCCTGGGCACCGGGGTGACTGTGCAGCCCGATCCTGTGACTTCTGAAGTGTCTGAGCCTCACAGCCCTCTGGGGGACTTTGCTTTCGGGCTCATTCTGGCCCCGCCTCTCCGAGCCCCTCACCCCACCCCACCCCATCCCCACTTCTGCACCAGGAGCAGCGAGGCCGCGGCGTAGCCCAGGGTGAGCCGCAGCAGTGGTGAAAGCCAGCTTCTGAAGGCATCTCTCTGTCCCCTAAATATGTCTCTTGTAGCACATTTGGGACCTTCCAGGAGAAATGCAGACAGGCAAGAATGACTTTCTTGGATAGCGAAGGAACACATTGGATTTGTGAGTGGCATTTGGAGACCCAGTGGGGTGTTCTTTAAACGCATCGTCGCCCGTTTTCTTTGTCCCCAGCGCTCAGCTCTCTTGGTCTCTTCCCGCACTTCTGACCTGGGGACAGTGAGGACCCGCCCTGCCTTCCTTCTTGGTCGCTAGAGACAGCGGCGGCGGGAAGGAGCAGCAGGTGAGGTCACCTGGCGTTTTAGCGCATCCTAGTTCGGCGTTTGGCAAGCTGGTCCCGGCTGCCGTTTTAGAGGGCGGGTCACTGTGCTTTGCTCACCTCTGGGGTTTTCTAGATCGCATCTTCGATAGCGCCCAGACCACACCACCGCGGCCAACCGACACTCAGCGCTCTCTACTGCGACGTGTGTGAGGACCAGCTCCAGAGACTGAAGGATCCATAAGGAGGGCGCCTGGGCTTGGTGGACTGAGGACTCGAGAGGCAGGGAGCTGGGTCCCCGAGCTTGGCATGCTCACGGGCGGGGCTCCTGGAAGGTGACTGCGCTGCCGGGAGGCTCCGTCTCCTCCCCACGCCTCCCTTCTCTCTGCTCCCTGGCCACCAGGCCAGGAGCACCTCTCCTCCGCCAGGCCCCTCCACCTGCGGCCAGCTGACCACGGACTGAAACCCTAAGCCAAAATAAACCCCCTCCTTTAAGTTTCGAGTGTCAGAAGTTTTGTCCCAGCATTGGCTCTCCCCTGCTGGCTTCACTAGTTAACCTTCTTGTGCCTTAGCTGCCACTTCTGTGAAATGGGTACAGGGCTGAAGATCTCATGAGCTCATACCCTTAGCGGGCCCATGGTGGCTGCGTGATCTCTGCATAGCTCCTGAATCCAAGCTTAGTCGCCATCTGTGTGCTGCCTTCTCCTCCAGGGAGCTCCTCAGGCTTGCAGCCAGAGCACACACTAGGGAGACGACTGAAGAAAAACCAGGGCTCGCTTACTCTAAACTCTGTAAAAATAGGGTTCACAGGTCTCAAAGCCAAAACCATACAGTCAGCACAGGGTCTATTAGTCATTCATTCAACAAACATCAGTGCCTACAAGGCATGGGACACTTTCCTAAGCAGGGAGGACACAGTAGCAGATGAGTCAGGGAATAAACCCCTGCTCTTGTGGAGGCACCAGTCCAGTCCAAAAGGAAATATATATTTCATAAGTGGTCTATGGTGGCTCTGGGAAGGGACATTCCACCCAGAAGGAAGTGACATTTATGTGGAGACCAGAATGCAAGAAGGAGTCAGACATGGGCAGAGTATTTTAAGCAGAGGAACAGCAAGTACACATTCAAGTACATTTTAGGAGCACACCTGTAGTCCCAGCTAAGCAGGAGGCTGAGGCAGGAGGATTGCTTGAGCCCAGGAGTTCAAGGCCCACCTGGGCAGCAGAGCGAGATGCTGTCTCCAAATCTGCAGGAACAGAAAGGAGGCGCCGGGCTTGAGCAGACGACAGCAGGATGATGGGAGCCCAGAGAGAGGCGGGCAGCAGCCCTCCCAGGGCCTGGAGTGGGCTGTGTGCCCCCAGAACCTCAGGGCGCTAAGGACGGGATCCGGGGTGCAGGCAGCAGAGTGGAGAAGCCAGCGGCCAGCAAGCAGGAGCAGACACAGCCGCGTGGAAGCGAAGGGGCTCCTCTCACATCTCCGCCCTCCACGGAAAAGCGATGTTGGTGGAGGGGGTACCACAGGGGACACCACCCCCCGGCTGTGGGGTTCCAGAGGCCAGCGTGGAGAAGCCCCCAGATGGCAGGGTGGCTGCCGGCCAAGGCCACAGATCCCAGCACGAGAGGGGATCTTTCCATCCCCATGACCAGCCTGCTGCCCAGAAAGGAAGCTCCTAGGCCAGGCCTTATTTTCTCCCTAAATATCTACTAAGCCAGAATCATTCAACCTGCTTCCCTGTAACAAAGAAAGAAAAGCTCAGTGTGGGGGCGCACACCAGTCATCCCAGGACCCTCAGAGGCTGAGGCAGGAGGGTCGCAAGTTAGAGCCCAGTCTGGGCACCTCAGTGACTTAGCGAGACCCTGTCTCAAAATAAAAAAATATAAAAAGGAGCTGGGGATGGACCTCAGCATGAAGGTCCTGGCTTCAATCCCTGATACCGCAAGAGAGACAGCGAGAGAGAATGGAAGAAGGAAGAGAGGGAGGGAGAAGAAGAGGGAGGAAAGACAGAGGGAAGAAGAGAAGGGGAAGGAGGAGAGGAGTGGAAAGGCCTGTGATCCCCAGGCAGGTCCTGCTAGGGCTGGCTGCTGGCTACCCTGCCGTTTAAACACCAGAACTCTGTGTGAGGCCAAGGAGGCCAACACTTGACTGCAGCCTCTCGGAGCAGCACACTGTCCCCCGCACCATGCAGCCCGGGCTGTGGGACACTGGCCACAAATCTTTGCACTGAATCTCATCTTTGTTAGAGCCCCGGAGACAGGCGCTATTCTTGTTCCCACCTTACAGAGGAGGAAACTGAGACACAGTGGAAAAGGGATCCCTCTCCCTCAAATCCAAAAGCAGTAGAACTGGGATTTGAACCCTGGCCGCCTGCCTGGACTGGGCAGCCCTCCTGTCTATGAAGAAAGAAATCGCTTTTCATGTCATGATTGGCTATTGCAGGGTGAGAACTGGATTCTTTTTTGTGTTTGGAGATAGAGTCTCACTATGTAGTTCAGGCTGGTCTTGAACTCACTACATAGCACCGGCTGGCCTTGAGCTCGCAGAGATCCTCCTGCCTCAGCCTTCCCCAAGTGCTGGGATAGTGTAGGTGCGGCACCACATCCCTGGAGAACTGCATTCGGAACTGGGGGCTGCCTTCGCTCTGAATGCTGTCCCCAGGGGCAGAAAACTAAAGGCGAGGACCTGAGGCCCTGGAGAGTGGGGTGGCTGAGTGCACTTTCTCTGCCCAGGGCTGTCAGTGCACGAGCCACAGCACCCCCTAGTGGCCGGACGTGGCATCCGCGGGTGAACGCAGAGGAGGACCCGAGGCCGGCTCTCACCCGGAGAGCCGCAAACCTCTTCCATAATAAAAGGTACCAGGTGAGCCGGGGTGGAGACACACGCCTGAAATTCAAACTCTCTGGGAGGCTGAGGCAGGAAGATTGAAAGTTTGAGGCCAGCCTGAGCAATTTAACCAGACCGTCTCAGGAAAAAAGGATGTTTTAAAATAAAAATATAATAAAATGAAAAGGTCTGGGGATGTAGCTTAGTACTCACTCCCTGGGTTCAGTCCTCAGCACAAAAAAATTAATGAATGAAAGGAAACAGGTCAGGCTTGTGGAAGTGTAGACTAGAACACGCTGGGACACAGCGTTGAGTGAAATAAGTCGGACGTGTGAGCTTAAATGGCGCATGTTTCGCTTATAGAAGCCCAAAGTATATATATGCAAATGTGGAGCAAAATGGAAGATGAACAGGAAGCGGGGGAGGGTCGGATGATCCCCGAATTACCTATTCCATTGATCCAAAATATTTTAATATACACGCTGATTTGTTTCATTTACACTACTAGTTTCTCTTAGTTGCTTGAAAAATGAGTTTTGCGCTATTATCTCTTTGTTTCTTCTTTGTAAGAATCTTTTTGGTCTATATCTTGTACTCTGAGTAACTACTTTGAAAATAACAACACACAGTGTATTATTACCTGTTGTTATTTCCTCATTATTTGGTTATGAAATTGTTTTATTTTTTGCACACAATAAAAATAAAGAAAAGAAAAGGAACGTGCCGGTTGCCAGGGCTGGGGACAGCACAGGGAGAGGCCCAGGAAGGGTGAGTCCTGGCTTCTATCTGCTATTAGTAAGAAAGTGTGAGTTAGGGGTGCACACCTGTAGTCCCAGCACTCAGGAGGCTGAGGCAGGAGGATCGGGAGGTTAATCCCAGCCCAGAACTTGGCTCAAAAAAGATCTATCAATCAAGAAAGTAGTGTATATTTCAAAATTGGTTTAAATAAAGGACTTCATTCTGACCCCTAAAATTATTTGAAGTGATGGTGATGCTGATTTATCTGATTTAATCCCTCCCGGTATATACACATATTGAAACATCACATTCAGTATTGATGTAGCCATCGCCACAGACCTGACTACCTAGCGTGTGTCAGCAGCAATGGCCATGCTTTTAGTTTTTTGTTTGGTGCTGGGGATGGAAACCAAGACCTCTACATCGCCACTCCCACCCCACTTTTTTTTGTTTTCTGTTCATTTGTGTGTTTGTTTGTTGAGACTAGGCCTCGCTATGTAGTTCAGGCTGACCTTGAACTCACTATGTAGCCCAGGCCAGCCTTGAATTTGCAGGGATCCTCCTGTCTCAGTCCCCCAAGTGCTGGGATTATAGACACGCACCACTACACCCAGCTACATCTCCCCCCTTTTTAAAGCAGGATCTCACTAAGTCACTAGATTGCCTAGCTGGGCTCAAATTTGAGATCCTCCTGCCTCGGCCTCCTAAAGTGCTGGGATTCCAGGTTGCAGTTGGTTGAATCTGTGAACACAGAATTCAGTTATACTCAAGTGTCTGTGTGTGTTATCGTTCCGTCTAAAACCGAGAAAGGCATTGAGCTTTCCTGACCCTTGATGGACTGTTGATCCAGATCTGCTTGGCTGGCTGGCCGCAGTGCGATGGCTCGGCGCTGGCCTCTTCCTCCCACTGGGGCGCTGCCCTGAGTTCAGGGGGCAGAACCAAGAGGCAGACTCGATGGCTGCCGTGGACCCGGACAGGTGCGCTGACAGGACGGATGTTGGCTAGTGGGGCGCGGGGACTGAAGAATAGAGCCAGCACAGAGGAACGGGACCGGACTCCGGAACCGGACTCCGGCACCGGGGAAGGCGCAGCGAGGGGCCGCCTGGTGCCGGCACCACCCGGGAGAGAATGCGCCACCATCAAAAAAGCTCCTACATGGGCAGCGGGAACAGGGCAGAGCGCAGGACTGTTGAGCTGGGCTCCCCGGGGGTCGGGAGACCGGAAACAGCGAACTGAGAAGAGGGCAGTGCAAAAACCCACAGCCGGAAGTCCCCTTGAGCCAAAGAGTCCACTTCCGGGAATAAATCCGAATTAACTGAAAGCAAGAATGCCAAAAGGTGTATCTGTGCACTCGTGTTCACAGCAGAGTCATTCACAACAGCAAAGAGGCGGCGCAGCCCATGTGTCCATCAATGGACGAATGGCTAAACAAAACGCGGTGCGTGGCTATGGTGGAATATTACACAACTGTGAAAAGGAAGGTGATTCTGACACGCGCTGCAACATAGATGAACCTAGAGGACGTGACGCTCGTGGAATGCGCCAATCACCGAAAGATAAACGCCGCACGGTTACACTTCTAGGAGGACCCGAGAGGAGTGGAATTCATAGGGACAGGAGGTGGGACGGTGGGGTCCAGGGGTGCCGACGGACAGTCAGTGTCCAATGGGGACAGAGGGTGCGTGTGGGAATGCAAGTGAGCTCAGAGACGGGTGCTGGCAGCAGCTACACAGACACGGGAACGTGCTCGGTCAGAAGGCGGCTTGGAGGCGTCACTCGGTGGAAGTGTGCTTGCCCAGTACAAGGCCCTGGGCTCCCCGTCCAGCGTCGGAAGAAATGGTTAGAAGGGTAAATTTTACGTTATGTGTACTTTAGCCCAATAAAAGAGAGTGACGCACGCCTGTAATCCCAGCACTGGGGAGGCTGAGGCAGGAAGATCGCCACAAGTTCAAGACCAGCCTGGGCTACAAAGTGAATTCAAGGCCAGCCTAAACAGCATAGCAAGATCCTGTCTCAAAGAGAAAAAGAAGAAAAAAGAGGGGAGAAGAAATCAACTGTAAGAAGAGAAACAAGGAAATACAAGTGTGGACTGGAAATTAGAAGATATAAAAGAATCATTCATAAGCCTGCCAGTGTGATATTATAAGAAAATATGTGCTTTAGAGATATACTCTGAAGCTTGTAAAATCACATAAAATCTAGGACTTGCTTTCAAATACCTCAGAAAATAAGAAAAAGGGAAATGAATTTATACTGCAAGCCTGGCAAAACCCTGATAACTATTAACTTTGGGGACTGGATAAGAAGGTTCCCTAGTCTCTCCTTTCAGTGTATTTTAACCGTTGTAGTACAGATGTCCTGTTTGGGGCGTTTATTTGTTTGTTCGTTTTTCAGTACGGACGACTGAACCCAGGACCGGCACACTGAGCTACATTCCCAGCCCCGCCCCCTTCACCTTTTTTTTTGAGACAGAGTCTTACTAAGTCATCACATTGTCCAGACTGGGCTTGAACTTGCGATCCTCCTGCCTCGGCTTCCCAGAGTGTTGGGATTACAGTCATGCATCGCTACTTAACTGACTCAGTATCTTTTACAGAACACCGTATTCAAAAATTGAAGGCAAAGTTCTAAGCCATCAAACCAAAAGTGTTTTGCACCAATACGGTAAAAACTGCAAACCAGGTTGGGGATTTAGCTCAGTGTCAGAGCACTGGCCTAGCAAGCACCAGGTCCTGCGTTCGATCCCCAGTATCCCCTCAAAAACCTGCAAACCATTTAAAAATACTATGCATCTCACTGATGCCTCTCCTTTCAACATTTTAATTTCCATGTATTTTTCTAACGCATATGATAAATCTAGCAGACAGCTTCTGTGATTTATAAATAATTACAAATGCATATGTTATGGGTGTACTGACAAACTGTTTGGCTAGCAGGGATAGGAGCTCGGGAGTTTGGAGATGCTGGCTGTAAAGATGCTTCAGGTCTGCGGTCCTAGAAAGTAACAGGAATTAGAAACTGAGGCAGAGGATAACCATAGAAGGAGGCTGTGGTAGGGATGGCAGCCTGGGCCAGGGTGTGGCTCAGTGATGAGTACTTGCTTAGCATGCATGAGGCGCTGGGTTCCATCCCTAGCTCCCCAAAAAGACCCCTTAAGCAGCTTATCCTGATTCTGACCTTTAGTCACACTACAGAGCTTCTCCCTTTGTCTCTAATATGTATTTATTCATTTAGAGACAGAGTCTCACTACATAGCCCAGGCTGGCCTCAAATTCTCAGCAATACTTCTGCCTCAGCTTCCCAAGTGCTGGGACCACAGGTGTGCGCCATCACACCCAGCCTCTAACAGTTATTTTTTAAACCCTTTGAAAGCAGATCCCTGCTGCTTTTCTATCACAGAAATTATTTGGTCAAAGCTAGGCCTGGGTTTTAGCGTCTGACCACACGGGGCTCGAACCCCAGTCCCACGGAAAGTGGCCAGGAGGCCCCAGTCTTCCTGCCTCCCACCCCCGCCCCACTCCCAGCCTCTGTTCTCCCCAGATTGAGGGTGCTGCAAGCCCAGGACGTGGCAAAGTAGTACTGACCCAACCATGCCAAGGAGGGTTTAGCACTGTGTGTGGTGTTCAGTAGGTGCCCAATAAGTGTTTGCTGTCATTATTCACATAAATTATATGTAGCACTTTCTTTGCATAAACAGTGTGTTTTTTAATTCTTTAATTCACTTTTCCATTCCCTAAAAAAAAAATCTCTTCAGGAAATCTGTGAAAATGACTCATTGGAACCCCTGTTTCTGCGACAACAAATCAAATTTCATTTTAAAAGGAAAACGAGGGGCTGGGGACTTAGCTCAGAGGTAGAGTGCTTGCCTAGCAGGTGCAAGGCCCTGAGTTCGATCCTAGCACAGGGAGGGCAAGGCAGGAGCGGTGCTGTACCCGGGTTATTTACCGGGATGGGGTGGGGGCGGCAGGCAGTGGATTGGTGGATGGCAAAGTCGATGGGCTGGTGAATGGAAAGAATAGGTGGGTTAGCAGATGGACGGACATGTTGGGTGGGCGAGTGAATGGACTCATGGACAGATGGATTGGCTGATGGAAAGGATAACAGGGTGGGCGGATAGACGGAAAGGTGGGTGGGTGATTAGATGGATCGAAACATGGACTGATGGTTGCATTAATGGGTGGACGGAAGGAGAGATGCAAGATGAAGAGATTGCATAGATAGATGGACAGAGCATGGATGAGGGGATCCGGGTGGACGGACAGATGGAAGGATGGACAGATGAATGGATGACTGGGTGGATGGGTGGGTGGACAGGTGAGTGCGGAAGAAAAAGTTAAAACAAACTGGAGGAGGAAATAAAAGGTCACTGCGCGGGCTCCCCGAACGACGCCCGCGCGCGCCGGCAGGGGGCAGCCCGAGCCCGGGAAAGCGGCTCTCGGCCCGGCAGCCCGAGGCGTGCAGAGCGCGGTCCGGCACCGGCGCCCGCGACCCGGCCCGCTCGCGCCTTCGCTGCACGGCCCCGAGCGGCAGCGCACAAAAGAAACGGAAACAAAATTTAAAAAGCAGCAGAAAGAAAACACGAGGCAGCAGCGCCCGCGCTGGAAACGGGCGCGGAGGGGCCGGAACCTCGGCCGGAGCTGCCTCCACCCTCCGCCCCCAGCGCCCCGACGCCCCCGAGGAAGCCCGCCGCGGGTCGCCGGCGAAGAGCGAGGCCCAGGCGCCAGCTGCGAAGGCCGTCACCGCCCCCCGGCCCCTCCGCCTTCCGCTCGCGGCTTCCTCTCTGTCCCCAAGCCGCGGGGTTAGAGTCCCGCGTGTTCCCCCAGAGAGCGCCGCCCAGGGTGAACCCCTTTATTCCTGCATCAGGGGTGGGGAAACCCAGCGATTCGCAGAGCTACTCTGGGGCTCTGGGGGGTGACTTAAAACAAGGTGTTAGTTGGGCCTGCTGGCGCACGCCTCTCATCCCAGCACACTGGGAGGCTGAGGCAGGAGGATCCCAAGTTTGAGCGCAGCTGGGGCAGCTTAGCAATTTGGCAAGACCTTTCTTAGCATTAAAACATTTGAAAAGTACCAGGGCTGTAGGTCAATGCAGAGGCCCTGGGTTCAATCCCCAGTACTGAAAAAAAGAAAAAGAGGGGGAAAAAAAAAAAAAAAGAGCAGGCGTTGATCGGCAGGGAAGTATGTGAGACTTCTGCAGCCACTGCGCCCTCATCTGTGCTGTCCAGCTGTGTGACTGCACCCACAGCTGCCCAGGCCCGCGCCCGCCGGGTATACTCACTCCCACTCCTTCCTCCGGGCCTGTGGAGTGCTGTGGCTCTTGTGCGCCTGGTGGGCCAAGATGACATCCCGGTGGTCCACCACGCCACCCCGCCGCCGCAAGGGAGGCCTCTCAAGGCCGCTGCTCATCCCGGGGGGCCACGCGTCCTGCAGGGCGCCATGGTGACTGAGGGGGGCGAGCATCGGGTCAGGGACCCGCTGGGACGGCGACATCCATGAGCCTCACCCAGAAATCTCAGGGTCTTCTGTGCCCCGCACAGGGAGGATGCTGGAAGAGGAGAGAGAGGCAGCGTGAGAGGGACAAGGCAGAGCAGACGCAGGCAAAGACAGGGCGTCCGGCCCGAGAGGCCACCGCCTACCGCCCCGGAAGCCACCACACACCAGGCCCCAGCTGGCAGGGTCCACGATGCCCAGCAACTCGGGCCGAAAGCCGCTTCTCAGGCGCCTCCTGGCAACCACCGCCGCTCCCAGTGCAAAAGGCCACAGGGCGTGGCGCTGCCACCCTCACCACCCAGGTGTGGGCCACGGGGACTGAACCCGGGTCCCTTGGCGTGTCAGCGTCCCCTCTGCAAACCTCTGGTTCCCTGAATTCTACCGATGTCACCTAGATGTAGGCGGGGCAAGTTCAAGGGTGAGCTTGAAATGCCCAGGGGAGGGCCACCAACAGGCCAGTCGGCTTCCCACAGGCTCGGCCAGATTTGATGGCACTTTTTTTTTTTTTTTGAGACAGGGTCTCACTAAATTGCCCAGGCTGGGCTAGAACTTGGGATCCTACTGCCTCAGTCTCCCAGAGTTCTGGGAAGTTTTATTTTTATTTTTATTTTTAATTGACCCATAATTGTAAACATGTACAGGGCCTAAAGTGATATTTGGTACACATAGACATTGTGTCATGATCAAATAGAGTCATTAGCACACCCAGTGCCTCTTATATTTATTATTTCTTTGCAGTGAACCATTCAAAATCTTCTCTTGGCACTATTTTGAAGTATACATTAAGACTGACTACAGTGAGAAAGAGTAGTGACACATGCCTGTCATCCCAGCACTCCAGGAGGCTGATGCAGGAGGACCCCAAACTCGAGCCCAGCTTGGGCAACCTAATGAGTTAGCAAGACCCTGTCTCAAAAAGGAGGGGCACTGGGCATGCAGCTCAGGTGAGTTCAATTCCCAGTACTGCAAAAAATACTGACTCTAGTTGGGCCAGTTTTTCGAAACAGAAAAGCGGCAGGGTTGCCTCCATTCATGTATTCAGCACCAGCGAATCTTGGAGCTCTGTCTTTGTTCACTTATTCATTCAACAAATCCTGAGGGAGCACGCAGTGTGCTGGGCCCTCACCTGGCCCTAGAGATGCAGTCGCGAATAAGGCTGTCTCCACCTGAGTGGACAGGACATTTTAGGGAGGGAGACAGACACAGAACAAAACAAAGACATGACGTAGGGATGAGGGGCTGGAAAGTACTCAGAAAGCAAGGAGCAGAAATGCACGGGGGTCGCCTGGCCGCCATAGTACAGGAGCATTGTCCTTGACCTCCCAGGGACCTGGCCTGGGGACCCTGAGAACAGCAGGCGCCGAGGGTGCGTCATGTTTGCAGAAAGCCTGCACCCTCCTCTCCCAGACTTGGAGCTATCTCTGCAGACTCGCCGCAACTGATACAATGTCACTGCTGTGTGTGCACTTGTGGCTGCACTGTGTCCTCGGGAATCAGGCAGGGAAGAAGCCGCCCATGTTCCGTGCAGATCAGTGTTTAAAACACGTCTTCCATCTGAAGCTGGTGGAACCCACAGATGGAAAGGACTAGCTGGACTACAGAGGGCACAGCCAAAGCGACACAAAGGCACTGTCCCACAAGACAGGTGGTCAGACACCCAAGACTGGGTGTGGCTTCCTCCTGGGGTCCTTGTCCTTGGCTTGTGGGTGGTTGTCTCCCTTGTACTGTATCAGTCTGAATCCTACTCCTCCCTCCTTCCCTTCTCTTTCTTTTCTTTTTCCTCTATGACTGCTATACAGCAGTACCCTCTTACCTATGGGGGTAAGAGGTGTGATCAAAATATATGGTTAGGGGCTGGGGATTTAGCTCAGTGATTAGAGTGCTTGCCTTGCAAGCACAAGGGCCTGAGTTTGATCCCTGGCACTACAAAAAAAAAAACAAAATATATGGTTAATGTTTAAATTTTTTAAATATATTACAGCTGGATGTGGTGGTGCACACTTATAGTCCCAGCACTTGGGAGGCTGAGGCAGGAGGATTGCTGAAAGTTTGAGGCCAGCCTGGGCTACATAGTGAGTTCAAAGCCAGCCTGAACTGCATAGAGAGACTATGTCTCAAAAAATAAACAAATAAAAATGTATTACACTAAAAGGCACACTAGCATGAATCCCCCTCAAAAATATTTCTCTCACTTTGAACACTCTTCTCCCATCATTCTTGCTGCTTTCTGAAGTAGTTCCAGAGTCCTCTTTCCTGAGTGCCTTTATGAGGCGCGCTCGAAATTACTGTGCATGCTGCTGCCGCGCGCCATCCAACAGAAAGGCAGGTGTGTAAAAACATGACACTGTGTCCTCATCCACCTTGTTCACCAGATCTGGCACCGTGTGACTTCTGGCCCTTCCCCAAAGTCAAAATGACCATGTGGGGAAACTTTTTGAATCAAATTAGGACACTGAGGCAGCTGGAATGCTGCAACTAAAGATACTCAGGAGAGGGGGCCCCTGAACTGCTCCAGAAAATAGCAAGAATGATGAGGTAAGTGTGTGCAAAATAAGGGGGAGTATTTTTGCTTTGCTTTTTAAAAGTTTTTTTATTAGTATGTGTTTGCAATATATGATATATACATTCATCTTAGGGAGTTGGCACACAGATTGTATTTCCCTGAAAATAACCCCCAGTTAAGATCATTAGTCAGACAGGTACATTTAGTAAGGCCATTGCGACATACAACTGATGTATTGAATTATAAAACAATATGAATATGAAATTAAGTATAAATAAATATTATTGACATTAATATTTCAAACAAATGACAATACAAATTGTAATTAAGTATTTGTAAAAACCTACATGGGTGCCTTTGGACGAGAGATAAACACCTACATAGACAGATGAACCCAAGACTTATTCCCAAATGACCCGTCGGAACACAGACATGACGCACGAGTAACGTGTGTACTTGGTAACGAATGGACATGCTTGTGTCTAATATGAATCTAGATAATTCAGTATGTCATGTGTTGTGGAAGCATTTTGATGGGAAAAGTTCTAAACTGGATGTGGTGGCACAGGACTGTAATCCACGGCTGAGGCAGGAGGATCACAAGTTCAAACCCAGCCTGGGAATTTAGCGACTTAGTGAGACCC
>PVJO010017299.1:0-39557 GCA_004026905.1 Hystrix cristata | reverse complement strand
GATTACTAAATTAGTCCACTGATTGGTTTGGCATGATTCTGCTGGGATCAAGGTTGTGATACTAGGATTAAGGGTGCTGGGGTTAAGGGTGGGAGTGCTACCCACCCTAAGGGCAGGTAGCCTGGAGAAGATATAAGGGACAGAAAGAGGCTTGTCTATCCCCTTGCTTGCCCCCCGCCTTGCTTTCCTTGCTGCCTTTTGCCTGTCTGCCTGCCACCCTGCCTTGGATCCAGCTGGTTGTGGACTGAAACTTCTAAGAACTGTAAGCCAAACAAACCTTTCTTCCCTGAACTTTGGGTGTTGGGTATTTTGTCTCAGCAACAAGAAAAAAGTAACTAATATATCGACCTGTTGATCTTTTTCAAGACTAGCAATATCATTTTGAAACAATGAAATCTAGGGCAAAATTCAATAAGTAGGAAGAATATTTCTGAAAACAAACAAACTTATGTTTGATATCCTCCAGCGGAAGCAAATGGCTGAAAAGGCACCTTATTTTTCATTTGTCAATTTTTCGTAAAAAAAAAAAAAGTGTGCTATTTACATTTGAAAAATGATATATAAAGAAAAGAAAATCAAGAACTAACATGATTGATATAGAATCACCCCCTCTAAAAATATATAAAAATTTTTAAAATCATGGTTTCTCAAATATCTGACACAAAATGTGTAGTAAATAGGTAAGAATACTTTGAGGAAAATGGTATGTAATGAGGTTCTATATTTTCATATAAATGTTATGCAATTACTGATATGCAGTACTGCATAGAAATAGAAAATAAATATTGAAATTAATATCTTCAAAAACTTTTACTGAACACAGATTACCTTCTCCTGTTAAATAAAAGGAAATGATACTTCTTCTTAATTATTATAGGATTGATTATACCAAAAATTAACATTTTCATATTTGGATGTTTTATCCAATAAATGTTTCCATTTTTAATGTTATTTGTATTCTACAAAAGGAGTTTGTAAATAGAAGATGCAGTTATCCCAGGATAACAGCTACTTAGTACGTAGGTCCAGATGTTCAGGATAACAACTTTGCACCTGCACATCTTTAGGACTTCTTTGCCTTCCCCCTTCCACCCTCCACCAAGTTCCCTTCTGTCATATCTCACTGAATATAACAGATGTGGATTAACTAGAGACATACAATCATTTTTTAGAAACTGAACAATTACAGATTTTATCTGCATGATAATAAAAAGCTATCATGTCTTTCAAGCTTCAAAGAGCATTAGGTACCAGAGAAGACTTAAATTTATAATTCTTATATTAAGACTGTGATTTTTCGAAGAATAGTTCACAAAACAGTCACAAAAACTTCGCAGTTGGGGTTATGGGTGGGTTTTTCTTGCAAAATACATACTTCTCTCTAAAAATAATTGATGTATTTGAAACCGAGTGGAGTTAGAAAGATGGGGAGTTTTTGTTTCCTAAGTGAGGAACATAAAAATAGCGCTTGAAGGTGAAATATGTGCCCTCAGTTAATAAAAGGAACCTGACGTTAGGAAAACCTGCCCTATCTGGATAAAAGGAGTCCCAGCGATACCTGGAGTGTGCCCAAGGGTTGATCTGTTCTTATGCAGATGTAATAACTGTGGTTCCGTATGGTCAGCTCCCTTCCTCGCATGAAGCCCGCTCTTGTGCCAAGCTGCTGAGGGGGAGAAAAATGATTACGCTATATGTCCAATTGATTTTGCCTCTCTTGTGGAGTGTGTCAAATAAATTGCATTTTTCCTGAGCCCATTTAGATGGAGTATTATCCTGCTGTGTTCCTTTGGATCCTGTACAGATTTCTGATTGCCGAATTGTAACACTAATCATAATAATTATCTATGTAATAAGTTCACAATATGAATTGTTACAGATGGTCACATTTTCTATCACAGAGCAATCAAGCCTATTTGTACAATCTACTTGCTCCTAGATAAAACAAAAGGCAACATGTAAGTTTCTGTATGTTCATCACACATTCTAAGTGGCAATTTAGGTCCAGTACATCAGACAAAATGAGAGATGATAAGAGAGAGTGCTGAAGAACTTTTCAATAAAAGCATATCTGAATTTGGTATTAGTTTAACAGATATCATCATTATGTATCCAATTAAATGCTAAAGATCTGTTGTTTCTTCGCAGCAAGCAATTTCTTTTTTCCTATCTAAAATCTGAAATGTATTGTGACAATGGAGGACATACAAATGAATTATAATTCAGATATAATAACAATATAAATATAAGTCATTGAAGTGGAATGTGAAACATATTTATGTCCTTCACAAAAACTGAAACCTCCTCTTGTCACTTTAGCAGTTGCCATGAAAGGTTTATTTAGTTAATGAACTAAATCCAGTCAACATATCCAGGTGGTACCAGAACTGTGGTGTTACAGAGATAGTTTGTCTTTGTTTCCTTGTTGCTGATTCTGAAAATTGGCATAATTTTTCTGAGCAACATTTTCTATTGTGTGCCAAGAAAAATTCATTGCAGCAAAGGGAAAATTATTTCTCTGACTTTTATCTAATATTTCATCTAAATCAAAGCCGACTTCTGCATGATGAGGGTAAGTACGTAGAACATCCTTGAAAGGCTAACAACTCAAGCCAGAAGTCCTCTGCCAGCTTGTATCTATTTATGACCAAATAGCATATATTAATATGCATTATACATATATATGCTTAATCACATGTAAGTACTCATCTATACAGGTTTATGTTCATCTGAACATATACTCATCTGAACAGGTTTATGTTCCGTTTATCTCCTCTTTTATTTTTATTGTTAGACTGTGGGAAACCGAACTCAGGGCCTGGTGCTTGCCACACAAGTGCTTTACCACTGAGCTAAGTCTTCACTCTTCTCTTTGAGCTGTTTTCTCTATATTAATGCTTTAATTTTTGTTCCTAAACATTTATACAGATTCATGATGATGGTTACCATTTGCATTGTCTTCTCGATGTTAATTATTGGAAATGTCAGTAGTGTATTGTTTAAGGGCTCTTTAATTACACACAAATGACTTAAAAATCTTGAATCTGGATATCAAGAATCCATTTAAATCAACACAGAGCAGTTGTGTTACCCAAGAAGTGAAGGATTCAAAATTAAAAACATATGAAGTGGAATTTTTTCATGAGGCTCATCTGATAATTTATTCATTTATCATTATTATCGACATACTAAGTTTCTTAAACTAAATAGAATTTTCTTTTTTAGCTACAATTCTGATTTATTTATTTATGATGACTTGATTTTCTCCTGTTTTGTAAATAATAAATCTTTAAAATTCTCAATTTTATCTTCACAAGTCAAAGAAACAGAGCAGCAGAAAACATTAATTTATTCAAGCTCTAATAAAAAGTAACAAAGGTAACAGCACATTCCTGTTGATTCCTGCCATAAAACTAATTTTAAAATGCTCAAATAAAAATAAATAACTCTCACTCCATAATATTTTCATGGTATAGCAAAGATTACATAGTGCAGTAAAAATATAAACATGCCACAGAGATTTCCAAAACTATGCGCTTTCTTTTTCTCTGGCATTTTTCCAAGACCACATTGTTACACAAGTATTTTTAGACTAAGTTACATATTTGTTTGGGTAGTTTTTACCCTGAAAGTTATAATTGCTAACATTTATCATGTGCTTATTCAGCCATGTGTTGTGGTATATGCTCTATATAGGTTATTTGTATTTAATCTCCAAATCTCATGGGGAAAGCAAAATTCCATTCCCATTTTTGATTCAGAAAACTGAGATTAGGCACCTTTCCTTAATTTACTCCACCCAAGTCTTGCAGGTGGGCCAAAGCATTTAGTTTTCTCATTCTGAGATCAGAGATCTCAACCATTTTTTCCAGAGAATAGTAGGGGGTATAGTGAACAGTCATAAAGTGTCTAAATATATTGTCTCATAAAATATTATTTCCATCTTCGAGGTGTCAAAACATGATTTCACAGTTTAAAATTCCTGTCATATAATATAGAATGAATGTTTCTCAAGGATTTGACTCATTAATGATTGAACTAAAAAGAAGGTAAAGCTCTCTAAGTGAACATTTTGAGGAAATAGGTATTTATAGATTTTTAAAAGGTTAAATATAGAAGTGGTTAATGTCTAACTGAGGAGTAGAAACCATTTGTTGGAGGTTATGTTTTCTAATGTGTATTATTTGCATCCTTACTAGACAATGCAAGTGAATGTATAACTTCCAAAGACTAAGCCTTTAATTAATAGTGAAAGTCAAACAAGTGTATATCCCGTGGATGGTGAAATAATCCTTGAGTGAGCTTGGCAAACAGTGTTCCTGACTCTCTTGACCTTATTTGCATGTTTCTGATAATTTTTCTTTACACAATTATCAACCCTAATACCTTACACCTCGCCTGTGGCTCTGATGTCATTCGCACCCCGAGGATTCATTATCACTTGGTGTTTCCATTTAAGCCCTTTCTTTTATTATTCCTTTTTCCTGAGAACCCTTTCAAATTAAGACATTTTTTGTTAAAAACAAGTTGGAAATATTGCAATAGCCATTATTACTTTGAATGATTATTAATCTTCATTTTTTTCTTATATTTTAAAAATAAGCATCATTTCATCCAATTTATGTTTTAATATTATGGATTTTTTTATATCATTCTCTAGAAATTTCCTTGATCTGATCTTCCAGTTTGCTAATACATTCCTCATCTGTATCCATATAATTTATTTCCACTTGTTTTTATTCATATATTGTACATAAATACAGTACATTGCATATTTTGCACGTTTTCTTATTGTTTCATCTTTGTAATATCTCTTTCAGTTGTTTATTTGACTAATTTTAAACTGTGATAAATATATTCTAATATATTTCAACTGTGATAAATATATTCTAATGTATCTTCTGACTCAGTAGTTAGTAGGAAACCTGACTAAAACAGGTTCTATCAGTGGAGATGTTCCATGTGCTATGTATACATCTTTGCAGTCTTTTCAGTGCCTTTCGTAGAGAAAAATGAAAACCTAAATATCTTTGTGTCTTAATTTTTAAAATAGTGGCTACAATTGGATTATCATTTATTAGTGTTCTATTTTGCAACATCAGAAAATGCAGTGAAAATCTTTAACATTCATTTCAATTTAGTTGAAGGAAAATCTGAGCTTTTAATTTCTTCTTGAACGATTTGTTTTCAAAGTCAACCGCAGCTCTGAGAGCAGAATATTCCACTGCAGCTCTAAGAGCAGCATATTCTACTCTCTTGGATCTCCAATCAAGGGAACTTCTAATTTACTCTGTTTCATAACAAATCTAAGGAGAGCCAGGCAGGATAAAATACATAATGGTGCATCTTCCTTGAATACTGCATGGCTTCCAAATGTTCAGTAATATATGTTCTCCATTTGTTTATTGACCTCTGGCTAAAATATGTAAACAATAGCCTAATAATACTACCCTGAATAAATATTAAATATATATTACTCTTCTAAGCTATTTTAAGGTAAAAGATTTCTTTATTTTTTGCAAAGATTATGAGCAACTGAGTTACTTACTTGGTTATTCTTACACAGAGTTCATAGTTTAGGTTTTATGTCATATTTTGCAAGCTAGTGTTATGACTAACAAAAAATTATATTTTTTACATTTTAAAAGGTGAATTGCATGTGGTTATCTGAATAAGATACAAGTAGTTGTGGAAAGATAATACATGAAAGTTAAATATTATTTTGTAGAGAAACTCAGTATCTTGGGACATGGCAGAAAGATAAATCAAAAATATGATTCTATGGAAATAGGTTCTAAGTGTGTTGCATTTGAGGTGTGAACTGTTTACTATGGACCCTGGGAAGCTTAATTCTTTCTTTCTATAGGATCACAGTCCCTGCCGATCAGGATGCTACATATGAGAGCTACTAGTTACTGCAAATGCTGATGGGAATTCAAGATCTATTCATGACAGTGCTTGATGTTTTTCTTGTATCAGTGTTTGCAATGGCAAAATAAACCTCCCCAGAAGAAAAGATGGGAATAAAAATGGTTTATGCCCAGGTGCTTCAGCTACCATTGTACTTTTGTGTTTCAGGTTATAATGCATGTCCTTAACACAAATCCCATTTTTCACATAATGTAATAACAACTGCTGTTATATAGTGATTGGTATTATAAAATGTACTGTGAGATAAATGCTGTTATTATGAAAATCCTATTAGCAAGTCCCTGTGTTCTGTACATGCAGGGCAGATTTATTAACCTACCCTCGGTAGTCACTTTCCTGAAAACAGTTTTACCAGCTATGAAATACTATACAATAATGCCATTAATAAATGTATCTAATTGCAGTATATAAAAGTGAAACATTCAATAGCTTGAAATGGCTTCTGTGAATGGTAAGATTATTTCAAGTAGATGCACCGAGCAACAATACACCATGTTCCTCCTTTTTCATCTGCTACATGTCAAGTAATAGATCATTCAAGTGCATAGTCAGACAGCTAGGCTAATGAGAAAATGTTGGTTCTTTTATAAAAAGCTGTCAGTAGATGGCAATGTAACTATTTTATAAGGCACTTTTATTCCATACAAAGCTAAAAATTTGAGATCATTCACATTGCTACCTAAATTACTGTAATTCCCCCCCCAAAAGAGCTCCAAGAGCCCTTTTAAACTATTCTTTAAATAATTGATAGTTACAAATGAAAAGGCAAGCCTAGAATTTCCAAAGTGATCGAAGTTGTTTTAATTTTCCATTGGTCAGGGTTGAATAAAAATAATGTTACAAACTATACCATCAATAACCAGGGATTGCAAACCCTCCATTTCAAACTAAAGCACTTTTAGCAAATCCATACTTTATCCTCATTTAGGCCCTGCAGTCAGCTTTGGCCTAGTAGAACTCTTCAGGCCATATTCAGAGGAAGGATGATGCATTGAAAATCATTTTGAAACATATTCATGTTTCCTTTCATCTTTTCAACATTATCCTTATCCAAATAAATCACTTTTAAGTTATATCTTATGAAAATACACAATGTTCATGTATATATATGAATATATATAAAATTAAATACGCCTAAAACCTAAAAGCATGCTAGGTGGTCTGCATATACTTTTAAAACTGTCTCTGGTTTTTGAATGCATTTTATGTTATAAAAACCAATAATATATTCTGGACAGGAATTCTGACATTTGAGTTCTGGCTGTTGAAACTCATGGGAATTTTAAGAAAGAGAAATATGTTAAAATTCTTGAACAATTCTAGCAGAATATAGAAAGCTTTGACTGTATAGAGTTATTTAATTTTATTGAACCTTAAACTTGTGATTTCTTTCTATGGTGTGTGAGGAGTAATGATAGAGACATTATCACAAATGAGATTCTATCAATGAGCATTGAAATAAAGTGGAGAAACATTGATCAGTCAGTTCAGAATTGTGAGGACTTCTCAGTCTCACCTATGGAAAATCAATTAAATAATTTGGCTGGCTATTTCATCTGAGAAATAAATAGAAATAACTCATGAACATATCTTTCTTCTTCAGTTTTAGTTAGCAATTGAAAGTCTTAGCTCACTTCAATGAGAAAGGGCACCAAAATGGGATAAATGTGGGGATCTTCTTCATTCCAAGTTTCTGGAGACTTAATCTGAAGTCATCCAAAGTGATCTAAAACTAGTCAGTCCGAAGTGCACTGATAGGTCCTTTCTTTCCACAGTTCCTTAGAAGAAGGCTTTTTCAACAAACTAATGGAAAAATCCATAAAACACCAAGGATTTTTGAATCCAAATTTAAATATCAAATATAGAAAATAATTTGGGCAGTGTTTAAAAGTGAGGATAACATTTCTTGTAGAAACATACAATTTCATATTTATATATGTTAAATAATTAAAAGGTTGGAAAACTTTGAAATTTGGATTTTATAATATAAAACTAGTATTCTATTTGAATGATTTATTTTAAATAAATCATTAGTTTCTATTGTAAGGGCAAACATAAATTAAAAATAAGGACTCCAGTTTTTCCTGCTGAACATGGAAGAAAAAATTTCTCTCCCTTTTTCAAAGAGCATTTTAGCATAGAAAACTTGTAATTATGAGTATTTTCTCATCTCTTTGAAATGTATATAAATTCTCCTGTACAGATAGATGTGTGTCAAATGGCCTTTTGCCAGCTGACTTTATGTCTTAGAAATATCTTTTCTCAGGAAAATGAAAAGGTTGGGGGCCAATTCTTTGAAATGCAAACATCAAGGAAATTAGCACCCTATCATCAGTTTCTATGGGAGAGAGGAACCTAACTTTCATGGTGATTATTTTAGTACCAAGTTTCAGAACTACTTTCTGTTATAAGAAAACAATAAATTTTGATGGTGGTGGTGTTTGCTAAAGCTGTTTACCTAACACAGCTATTCCAACTACCAGGTAAAGTTAGGATTGTATATGTCACAAATGGTGTTGTTCAAGTCCTCTTACTTGAAGACTCATTGCCGTTTATCTTGAAATCATGTGTGTATTGGGTTGTGTCTTCTTGGCTTCAGATTTTCTTCATACCAGTTGAATTCCATTTTAACTATTGCACTGGACAAAGAGAGTTAGACTTCTCTATTCCTTATCATTTCTTATTGAAGGTAATTGCATTTTATCTTTATGTTCTTTGTTCTTCATTGATTGTAGTGTTCTTCCTACCATGCTACTTTCTTGCAAGTAAAGCAATCAAGCAAGTTAGAGGGATGTAAGATAGCGAAGAAAAGTTAATACATTTTCAAGTAAGATAGCAAACCCTTTATATGAATGTCCATGGGGGGGGGGAAACCTTGACGTTATATGTGAGGTATTCTAGTCAATTAAAATGCTTTATTTGTTAACCCCTGGCTAAAACAGCATTAAAAAGATCTGTGAAGCTAATAAAATACCAGACAAAATTCTATCATTCTATTTATGAAGAGAATGCTATTTATTATTAAAAACAATTTCTGCACATTGTCTATTAAAAATTCTTTCCAAGGAGAATATGAGAAGACAGCAACTATCAGATTTCATTTGGACATAGATATTAAAACAGTTGAGATCTCTATATTTTTAAAAATTTTTCCTTCCAATATTCTTGAAGTTGTTCTTTAATCAATAGTTTCATTAGACATTGCTCCATCTGCCATCATCACCCGCGTATGTAAGTGAGAAAACCTGTTCTGTGAAGTGATACTTTAATAATTATTTGTAAATCAAGTGTATAGATGGTTAAAAATCTTCAATTTTTAAGATTTTCTTAAAGGCCAATTGAAAAATAAAAATATAATGTTCCCTTGCAAAAATAAAACTTTTATCTTGTGGAACATAGTCGATGTTTCTTACTACATTAGATTTATAATAACTACTGGACGTTCAAAGCTCTTTCAAATTTTATCATTCCTGTTATGCTTTTATTACAAAACTCTATACAGAGACATAAAACGATATCCATGGGTCCACACAGTCTTTTAATAGGGTTTAATGATCATTCTTAAAGTTTGGTTTCCATGAAGTGAGAGTTAAAAACATAGCATCTATAATCTAGATATTCTGAACCTCTGAACTCTTCACGATAGTGTCCTTCTAAATGATTAGATGTTGAAGGTTAGATTGATGTCATTCAAAAGACAATTTTCTTTGGACTGGGAATAATAACATAGACCAGCCTAAGACCTCAAAGTCATAAGGTATTATCAATCTGATTTCAGGAAAGATGATATTTTATAAAAGTTTCCGAAGTTAAAGGAAGAAACAACTCCCATCCAATCTTTTATCTTTCTTATTTGAGAAGCGGTATACAGAAAATACTCTATGTATTTCTTTGAGAAAGTTTTATGATGAATCAATTATGAAATTTATTACTTTTAGAATATTGGCATTAGATATTGATTTAGACCAAGTAATAGCCTAAATGAAATCAAACATTCATTCATAGAATTTAGAATCATACCAGATCTACTGGAATATTAAATAAAGGACTATGTCAGGTTGTACTATTGAGAGTCAAAGCTTCTTGATTTCTCAATATACTTATTCTGATTTAGTAACTCAGAGATTTAAATGTGTCTTTCAAATACTCAGGAAGAAATATCTGAAGCCTAAAAGAAATCAAAGTATAACAGAGTTGAAGGATCCTAACAATATTTAATTACTTTCTTCCATCATAACTTTTTCTCAAATATGAAAAATATTTCCAAGAATGCTTTGAGGAATGACAATCTATTTTAATGTGTAGGAACAGTAAGTCTAAATAAGCAGATCATAAAATCAAATATATTACTTAACAAAATGTGTTTCATTTATTTTCTCTTAGATAGAGCCAAGTATACTGAAAGCCTCTTTGATAGCATCGAAGAAGATAATAAAATATAAGACTCAATTTCTGATTTTGCTGTTTAAAAATACTTTTATCATCTACAATTTCACATATTACAATACATTTAATTTATTTTTAAGGACACATATTTTAAATAATAGCTTGATTTCTAGTTTATGTTTAGGTCAATATATCCTGGATTCCCCAGGATGATATTTACAATTTAAAAAAATTTTAACTATTTTCTGACAGTCTTTTTCTAAAAAATATAAAATGAACATTGCTTCAGTAACCAAACTTAAATTAAATATACTACACAGAACCTAGATGGATATTTCTTACTTCTTTAAATTAGGATATTTTGAGGAGCAGGTAGATTTTTATTAATTACCAGTACTTTTAGTTAATAATTATTATGGCTTCAGAAATTTGTTTTTCTTAATTTGATTCATACTCAGACCAATGATAAAAATCACTACTTCAATACTGTCTTCAACTAGTCGTTAAGTTGTGATAGTATTACTTTTGGGAAGCCAACTTAATTTTTATGTCCTTAAGACACAAAAACTGGTGAAATTATTGTTTATGTAGTCTAACTTCCATAGTAATAGTGGCAAAATAAAAAAGAAGTTAGATGGATCAAACTACAAAAGGATTAGTCCTTTTATGTGCTGTGACCTCCAAAGAACGATTATGGGTACTGCATACATTCAGTGGTACTTGATCCTGGGTTTGTGGCAGTTCTGTAGATATTTTTTATTAGTATATGCAGTGCAGAGAATAATGTTTGTGTTCTTTGTGTGGAGTTGGTACAGGTACATAACGCATCTTAATTCCTTTCATCATCCCCTCCCTCCCCTCCTTCCCTCCATCTCTTGAACTCTTTCCCATTTGAGAAAGATCTATCTCCCTGCTTAAGTGTTCTATAATAAAGGATTTTTAAAATATTTAAAGAAAATTATTTTATTTTTTATGTATTTAAAATAAGGTTGTGTTGATTAGCAATGGCCAGGAGCTCATTATGTCCAAAGTTTAGGAGTACTTCAACATGACTGTACTCTTCAAGGAACTGAGTAAGAATGGTCCTCAGACACAGGTGCTGTACTTGACTGTTACAGAGCCTCTGATCGATAGTGCACGGGGGTAGCAGCAGCTGCATGGCAAACAAGAAAGTGCCAAAAGCAGACACCTTAAGAAGGAACCCAGAATGGTACTGGGAGGTGTTTCCTGTCTCTCGCTCTGAAATGAACATATTTTAAAAATATGTGCATATATATAAATATCACAGAATTATTGATTATGATTCAGATATGCATTCCATACCGAATATTTGCATAATTTCCTTCTTGCCTTGAAAGATCATAGTATGTGGATTAGTAGATATTTTTATAGCTTCCATTCTGTTTTTGATAATGCACATTTATATAAGAGAATATAAAATATTCTCTTTTACTGGTACCCTGCTGTGACATATTTTCACTGTAAAATTTGAGAAAATGAGCTAGATTTGCCCAGAACTAAGATCTTTAATAACACTGCTTCATTAGCTCATGCATGAGGAGTCGACAACACGACAGGTACACAATCCATCATCCATAATTCTGAAATCCTGGTGTATCAAAATCACAAAGCTTTTGAGAAACAAATTTTATAGAAGAATCTTCCCTGAACTGATGTATTGCTGTTTATAGTGCTTATCTACCTTACTATATATATATATATATATGTATATATATATATATAATATATAGACACATATAAATATATATAATTTGACTACTATGTGAAATGGTGACCCTTCTGTGAGAATTACACAATACCGCATATTTGCATTAAATTAACCTCACAAAACTTGGTAAATTTTGAATTATAAAATACATCTAGCCCCAAGGGTTTTAGATATAAAGAATTGGGACTTGTTATTTAAACCAAGGTGAGACTTTAAACATCTCTGTTCGAAAATTGCATATCTAAATTACTTGTGCACCCTCAATTTGTTATGAAGGTCATTTGGAAAAAGTCTTAGTAATGTAAAGTCCTTAGAGGTCATTCATTTTTTTCTCTGTGTTAGCAAAGAAGCTGAGAGCCAAGGAAACAAATTATTTTCTTTAAAATAAGACAGCTAATAAGTGAATGATGAAAAGACTGAAGCCAACTCTGTGTTGGAATTATCACTTCCTATAAACAAAATTAAGCATCTGCCAGACGATCTTACAGAAATGTTAGATGACATTTTAACCTCAACGTGTCCCAAACTTGATGTACTTCATCCCCTTCAATTGCCCAACTTCATTTTACAACCTATTGTGATTATAGACACCTCCACCTCATAAGAAACTCAGTTTCGAAACTTCAGTATTGCTTATTTTCTCAAGTCTATATCCACTCACTTAATGACTATATTCAATTTGATCTTTAGTTGACCTCTTCCCCCATCTTCATTCTCTCACTGTCTTTTCACTCTCTCTCTCTCTCTCTCTGCTTCTCCTTCTCTCTCTCCCTTTCTCTCTCCAGAACTGATTCTGATTGCACCCTGCGCCTTTGCACTGAGCTACATCTCCAACCCTATTTTATTTATTTTTGTTTTACTTTGAGCCAGGGTCTCTCTAAGTCATTAAATAGCTCTAGCTGAATTTGAACTTGCAATTCTCCTGCCTTAGCCTCCCAGACTGTTGAGATTACAGACATGCACCACCACACCATCTTCCAGGTTCATCTTCCCATTTAATTCTAGGATTGTTGTCGTTCCATTATTTTTAAACACAAACTAACTAGATAATTGTCTAAATATTGCAAGAATTTAAAAGCTAACTTTATCTCTCTGTATAATGTTCTGTCTCCTCTATCTCTCTCTCGCTCTCTCTCTTGCTCTCTCTCTCTCTCTCTCCTCATATTTATCAATACATCATGTTGTTACTTGAGAAAGCAACACTCTGGTGATGGATCCTTCTTTGTTAAGTAAATAGTCATTAACATCCTAACAATACCAGATATTATGAGACATTCGAAGATAAGTAAGACATAATTTTTCTCCATGTCAAAATTAACTTTGCATCTCCAACATAGTACGTCTACTTAAACTAGCACCAAAATGTATAAAGCTTCTCAAGATCCACAGCTTGTAAAATCATTGAGAGGAAATTCTGTCATAATAACTGTAGGTTGCTTAAACGGAAAAAGAGTAGACATTCACACTATCTCATTTCCATACCCCAAACTTAAACTATGGAGCTCTATCTCAGAAATTGAAATGACCCCCAAAATTAAAAAAAAATTTATATTACACTATATATTATATATTTATATTATAATGATTTTAAATACTTATATAGTTATCAAACAATAGATATCTATGGTATTTTGATTATATGTAAGCATGCATAAACACACACACACACATATAAATCTCCTGATGTAAAAGCAGAAAGATGAACTGAAATAAGCTTTTGTTGCTAATACTAATTACTATTACAAAAAATAAAGTTCTAAGTCAATTGTAGGCAATACAAACTGGACAGGTTACAATGCAGCTAGAAAATATTTTAATTTATGGCTTTTACAAAAATGTTAACAAATAACATATAATGGTGAAGGTGGAAAGAAAAGAAAATCCTTATGTCAGATTGATAGGAATGTATGTTGATGAAGTCACTGTGGAAAACAGAAATTTTTCCAAAGAAATTAAAAATAGAATTACAGTATGAAGTAGGAATACATCTACTGGGTGTATAAACAATAGCAATTAAGTAAGTACCTCATAAAGATTTCTGCATTTCCATGCTCATTGCAGCATTATTTCTAACAGCCACGACAAGGAAACAATCAAAATGTCATGAACAGATGAGTGGATAAAGTGTGGACTATTATTCTGTCTTAAGAGAAAAGGAAAACTTGTCATTTATTTCAACATGGATGAAACCAGAGGATATTATGCTATGCGAAATAAGACAAAAACAGAACGTGAAACAGTACGTGATCTCACTTACATACAGAATATATATAAAAAAATCAGATAAACAGAAGCATATTAGACATTGGTTATGATGGTTAGGGAGACAGAGGAAATGGGAAGATGTAGATTAAAGGATCCAAAAGTAAGTATAGATATCTAGTATGCAGCATAAGTAATATAGTTAACCATATTGTACTGAATGCTAATAATTTACCAAGTGAATACATTTTTAGTTTCTCTTCAAATAAAAAAAATAACTATATGAGCTTAGTGGCAAAATAATTATATATATATAATATGTATGATAATTGTATATACACATTTGTGTATGTATATATATCTTCAAAATAAGTATATCCAAAATAATTGTACATATTAAATACAAATGAAAAGGATAAAAAGAATATTTTTCTTTAACATGAGATGTCTTAGTTCTATCACTGACCATTATATTTGCCCTTTAGAGATGTGTGTGTGTGTGTGTGTGTGTGTGTGTGTGTGCAAATGCATATGTATGTTCTTGCTTTGTGTTACCTCATAGATAACTCAACATTCCAACCAAAATAAGAAGCCTGCACATCTGCTTCTTTTTCTGACAGACAAAAATTCAAAGAAATCTGGACTTAGAGGGATTAAACTGAGTAACTTAGAATAAACTAAGGAACAAATATACATGCCTGGGGGTGAGTCTGAATTGCACCAACCCTAGGGATTTTTTCAAAGAAAGTGAAGATTCGACACAACAGAATTTTGAATACAATATTTATATAAGTGACTACTATCATTTAAGTCCAAAATGTCCCCCCAAAGTTTTATGTGTTCAGAAGTTGTTCTTTTGAAGGTTATTTGATCATGGGATGCTGTACTCATAATGGATTAACCTATGGATGAGTTCAGAGTTGAATGTGCTATAAAGAGATGGGGCTCGTTGTGGGGGAATGGGTCACCAGAGGTGTAACCAGGACGGTTTATGCTTGTCCCTCCCTCCTTCCACTTCTCCCTGCTTCCTGGCTGCCATGGGTTGAACTTTCCCCTGCCATGTCCTTCCACCTGCCGTTTCTGACTTGGAGCCAGCCACCCATGAACTTTCAGCCAAAGCAAATCTCCTTTCCTTTAAGTTTCAAATGACAGGTACTTTGTCCTAGAGACAGGAAAGCGACTAATAAAATGACACTGTTGAAGACAATAGAGAGGGCTAAAAAGTAATGCAACCATGAGCAAATCTTCTCTAAGCACTTATTTCTTCCATCTTACAATTATTCTATCCTGATAGTCACTAATGCTCATTAATATGAACATTATAATCATTTGACAGTCCATATTTTATTTCTCTTTAACTACCTGTGTCATTCAACAAGTGTGAGGTAATCACAATCTCTGGATTTTTACAATTTGGGAAATAAATGAGTAATAGCTAAGTTTGAGACAATAAAATCAGTAAGAATTTGTGAAGAAAGGAAAACCAACCACGGGAGTGCCCACTCTTTACCCTTATAATCCAGAAAGTTCTTGAAAAGAAAGTGTGAGGCTTGTATTACCCACACTGTATTCATACAGTGCTGTCACTTCCTAATTTAGACATTTCCTTGGTTCTGCTTCAAAAGGGATGCTGGAAAACATAAGATTTTAAAATCTGCTGCTGGAAAAAAACTGACTATAATAAATGTTGGAGAAAAAACTTGCTATGGCGGCAAGAGAAAAAAAAGTGGTGTGATGCTGTAATTCAATGCAGAAAATGAACTTTTAAAATAAATAGTGCTGCATCTTTCCATTTTCTGATATCCCTTTCAATTTCTTTTTTTAGAGTACTGTAGTTTTCGATGTAAAAATCTTTTACTTCCTTTGCTAGATAGATTTCCAAGTATTTCTTTTTTTTTTTGATGCAATTGTGGAAAGTACATCTTCTGTTATTTCTTTCTCAGTGAGTTTGTTATTTGTATATAGAAATGCTATTGACTTTTAGGTGTTGACTTTGTATCTAGCTGTGCAACTGAATTTAGTTATCAAATCTAGACATTCTTTGGTGAAATTTTTGGGGTCTTCTATGTAGAGTATCACGTTGTCTGCAAATAATGGCAGTTTAAGTGCTTCCTGAGTACACATCAAATTGTTTCTCTGATATGAGAAACCATAAGTATACATAAAGACAAAGAGGTATAATAGATATTAGGTAAAAGAAAGATAATATTCAAAAGAGTGGAGAACTAGGAAGAGAGAAAGGGGAATAGAAGGAAGGGAAAAGGGAAAGAAAGAGGAAACGTGAAAAATAGAAAAATGTAAATAAACCTGCTGTAAATAAGGAAGGGTGGGAACAGAAGGGAGGGATAGGGAAGAGGGGGGACCAAGATACATCATGTACAGGTACAAAAATAACCATGACAAATGTGATGATTATGTATACAATGTACCAATACATGTTCTTGGTAAAAAAGTAAAATAAATAAATAAATAAAATAAAGATTAAAAAATAGTGCTAGAGAATTTGGATATACATATGGAGATATAGAACTTGACCCTTCTATCATATCATACACAAAAATCAATGAAATAGAATGATCCTAAGGAAGAAAGTGAAAATTGCATCAATAAAGCTTCCAGAAGAGAACATACTAGAATGTCTTTATTACCTTGCTGTAGGTTCAGACTTAGGTAGGGGACAAATGTACTGGCTGTAAAAAGATAGCAATGGTTAACTTGTACTTAAAAAAAAATATATGCTCATGAGAAGAATATGAGCTTTTTAACTGTTAAATGAAATGTTCTGTACATGTCTGGTACAAACCTCCAATTTTTCTTTTTTTTTTTTTTGTCTAGATGATCTGTCCACTAATGAAAGTAGGGTGTTGAAATTCCCAGATTTTACTGTATTGAAATCTGCCTCTCTCATTATATTAAATATGCTTGTTTTATATACTTAGATTTGACAGTGTTGGGTGACTATATGTTTACAGTTTTCTCTTATTGTTCAGTTTATTTCTTTATCATTATATACTGTCCTTTTCTCTCTTTACAATTTTGGACTTAGAGTCTACTTTATTTGATATAAGTGTAGCCACTCCTAGTATCTATTTGGATAGAATACCTTCTCCAACTCTTCACTTACATGTTTCTGAATGGTGATGTGAGTTTCCCGTAGACAGCAAATACTTGGGCATTTTGTACTTTTGCATTGAGTTTCTATGTTTTGATTGGAGAATTAAATCCATTTGTATTCAAGGTTATTTTTATAAGGGAAAATTTATTCCAACCATTTTGTCAGTTGTTTTGTGTATTCTTTGTTACATTACATTTCTCTTGTTGGTTAGTTTTGGAGTTTGGTGGTTTTCTGAAGTGATAGGATTTGATTCTTTTAGCTTTTGATTTCTACATCTGCTTTTCCTGTGAATTTTATTATTTCTGCTTTACCAATAAGTTTTATTCTTTAATGTATTTTCATAGTGGTGGTTATTGTCTGTTCACTTCTTGATATATGATTCCATTAAGCATTTCTTATAAATTGAGTGATAATGAATTTTTATAGTCTTAGCCTGTTTTATAGAGTCTTTATTTTGCCTCCATTTATAAAGGATAGTGTTGCTATATATACTTTGGCAATAGAAGAAAATAATATCTGAATTCAACATGAAAAATTCAAATTATTCCTCAGATAGTCTCCTATATAAAAAAGCTTAAATATTGCAAAACCAAAGCTGGACTGATAAGCTAATTAAATAGAGTTACAGGATAAAATATCAGTATACAAAAATAGCATTTTATATACCAATAATAAACTGACTGATAAAAACTAATTTAAAAATTAATTTAATTCAAGTTATCTATGAGCAACAATAAAATATCCAGCAATAAATTAACCCAGAGAGTGAATAATCTCTGTAATAAAATGGTCAATCTTTGACAAAAGAAATCATAGAGGACACGCAAAAAGGAAAGACTTTACGTGCTCATTAATTGGAAGAATAAACATTGTTCAGCTTTCCACAGTACCAGAACTATTTACAGATACGATGCAGTCCTCGTCGAACTACCAATGACATTCTTCACAGAACTAGGAAAAAAAAAATTGAGGAGTCATGTGTACAAACAAAAGACACAGAAAAGCCTAAGCAATCCTGAGGAAAACTACAGTAACAATAAAAAAACAAAAAACAAAAAACAGAAAACACAAAGGTGGAAGCATCCTACAATCTGCATTATGTGTGCATGAAGAAATACTATAAAAAGTATACCATACAGCCATAAAAAGTACAAAATCCTCTTAGTTGCAGCAACATAAATGGAACTGGAGGCCATCATTTTAAGTGACATAAGCCAGGATCAAAAAGGCAAATATTGCATGTTCTTACTCATTTATGGAAGCTAAAATGTTCATCATATAGAAGTAGAGAGTAGAATAAAGTTGCTAGAGGTTAAGAAGAGGATACAGTAGAGAAGTTAATTGATGCCAAAACCCAGTTGGAGGGAACAAAGTGTTCTAATGTTATATAGTACAATAGGACAACTACAGTCTTGTCATGATTGAGGTCTAAAATGAGCTCGAAAGCCTCCTGTGTTCAAGAGATGATGAGAATATAAAGACTCTACAACAGATTTGTTGTTAGGAGATGGGATCTTGTCAGAAGAGATGGGTCAATGGAGGTGTGACTTTGAAGAGTGTATCTCCTGTCCTGAGGGCTCTTCTCTTCTGTCTCTTCTTCCTGAACATCATAAAATGAGCAGCTTTCCCTCAGTGCAGGTTCTTCCTCTATGCCTTTTCTGCCTTGGAAACAGTGACCAGGTGTGGAGGCACTGGCCAGAGGTTTGTGTGACATAGAAATGAAGCGATAAGGGACATTTTGGGGCTACAAGCCCCAAACCTCCCAGAACGCATGTTTAGTGATTAAAAGATAGACTACAGGGCTACAATTCCAAATAGGATCAAAACGCATTGCCTTAAGGAGCCTTAGCCCTTATCCTCCCTATACTCTGATTTATTTCTTAGATGGGCCCTAAGAGTAGTCAGGTAGCAGACCACCCTGTCATCGCCTTGTCCTTCCCCTCTCCCCTACATGAATTCTTGCACAGGTATCCCTCTTTGGTCTTTAGTCCTTTCTTCCTAGTTCTGTAAATGAAAGGCCATAGAGAGTTCAGCTTGGGCTGTTTCTTCTTGCGATTTTCACGCTTAGGTGTCTCTGGTAGAAAGCAGTCCCTCTGGGCCTTCTTGGAGGGTAAACTGGACATGGCCACCGAGTAATATCTTATCCTTTGCACACACCATGGCAGTGAACATGCAACAACCAGGGACTGTGCCTGTGGGCCAAAAGAAATCTCTCCTGCTTTAAATTGTGGGTGTCAGGTGTTGTGTCCCAGCAATGAGAAAAAGACTAAGTTGGGTCTATAATAATTAATTGTGCATTTCAGGATAACTAGAGGATAAGGATTTGAAGGTACTCAATACTTAGAACTGGTATTTGGTGAGATTAAAATGTCAGTTGCCTATATTTCATCATTACACATATGATACATGTATCAAATTATAATACTGTAACCCATAAATTATGTATCCACTTAAAAATATAATTGAAAATAACTACTTACCAAATGGCACAATAAGGAGAAGAAATCATAAACTAAAGAATAGAAAAAAATCCACAAATGCCTGGTAAACCATTGTCTCAGTGGGAGAACTTGTTTGGCATGTGCAAGGCCATAGGTTCAGCACCAAAGGAGAGACATGTACACACACACACACACACACACACACACACATATATATATATATATAGAGAGAAAGAGATTATTCTATTAAATACACATACAAACAGTTGAATTCATGAGACTCGGTATCTCTTACTTCC
Organism: Hystrix cristata; assembly: GCA_004026905.1. NCBI lineage: Eukaryota > Metazoa > Chordata > Mammalia > Rodentia > Hystricidae > Hystrix > Hystrix cristata. The sequence goes on along the minus strand of PVJO010017299.1, from coordinate 19,457 downwards.
TCCACAGAAAAAATGTGAATGAAAAAGAGCCCAACAATAGGCATGTAAATTAAAACTACAATGACATAGTACTATACCTACAGAATTACTAAAATTAAAAAGATAGATAATTCCAAATTTTCCAAGATTACAAAGAAAGCAAAGTATTTACTCACTCTGGCAGGAATGTAAATTGGTAAAATCACTTTAGATTACTGGCAATATTTGCTAAATCTAAATGAAGATTTATTTTTGACTTAGCATTTGTACTCCTAATTATTGGCCCAGGAAATAAAATGCAACAGTGTTAATTCTAATTTTCTGTATAGTAGCTCTAAACTAAAAATAATTCAAATGTGTTTCAACAGGATAGTAAACAAATTACTGTATATTAATATAATAGAATGTGATACCATAATAAAAATAGTGCGTTGATGCTAACACAAGCATTAATAAGTCTTAAAAATGTTATATGGAATGAACAAAAAGCCAAAACAAAAGGAAACCTATTGCATAGTTTCAGTTATATGAAATTCAAAAAAGGCAAAATACAATAGACGATAGAATTTTAAATAGTGGTTATTCTGGAGGACATATATAGAATAGGAAGTCATCCAAGGAAACCTTGTTGGGTAACAAATATTCTACATCTTCTGGGTGTTAGTAAATTGTGCGTGCGTGTACACATGTCTTGCACTAAACACCTAAAATTAGTCACATAGAAACACTATTTTGGTGATATGTAGAAAGTTTAAAAATGTAATGAGATGCAGCAGTATACTTTATTTTTAAGTATGAGAATATGACTCACAGAGGAAATGGTACTTGAATTAAGAATTCATTCTACGAATGATCATCATAAATCCTCTAAATGCTCTATTTGAGGAGGGGGGTGCTGGGCATTGAACACAGGGCCTTGCGCTTACCAACCAATTCTTAGGTACCAAAAACACCTGTAAGGCCAAGATACAGCTGGCACACAGAAGGAACTTGAACTAATGGTCATGATTATGCTAGAGGGAAGGATGATTCTAAATTGGAACACTGGACCTTAGATTGCTGTAGTAGAGAAATGCGGAAGAACATGAAGTATTTAACTGATGAAACATAGTTTAATTTGATGTACTATAATTTTGATTAATAACGTAATAGTCTCCAAACTAAATTTATCTTGTCTAGAAATATTTTCTTTGTCTTTCTACTTTTCTCTTTTTTTTTAGTTTCTATTTTGTTTTTCTGTTTTCTTCCTTCTTGTTCCTTCCCTCTTCCTTCATTCTTTCCTTCCTTCCTTCTTCCATCTATTTCTTTATTCCTTCTTTCAATTATTCTTTCTTTTTCTTATTTCTTCAAATAAACCTTTTTGAACTTGTACTCATAAAGTTTATATATTCTAATGGACTCAATATGTTAGACAAGTCACCAGAGAACACAGTCCTGGATACCATCTAGCCACAAAGTGCTGCAATGGGTTTAAATGATGGCATACCACAAATGTTGTGAGCTATTATTTAAAATTAAATCAAGAGTAATATCACTCCAAACTCCAACGTGAACTCTTATACCAGTGAATCAGTCTGCTGTGTATAGAAAATGAGTCCTGGTGAATCCTTTTAAAACTCTAGCTTTAGTTTTGTCTCTTTGCCCCAAACATATACCCATATTCTTATCTCTGGGAAAAGGAGGTATTTTCTCTGTGGTCTAGAGCAAAGCTGGCAGGCTCGTGCAAGCCCAGGCCCTTCCAACGCAGGGAAAGCCTTGAAGGCACAGAGTGACACAGCTCATTAGTTGTCATAATGCTGACGAGGGAAAGATTGGGGTTCTGAGGCCAATTCTGTTCCCTCATTCATCTTGAGCAGGTTGTTTCGCCTCTCTGACTTTGAATTTCTCCTCTTACAGAATAGGAAATATTTATAGAGGACCTCCTCCTATGTAACAACCATTGTTTGATTAAAGCATTCTGTAATTACTCATTCATTCATTTTGTGCATAGAACAATGAAATGAAAATGGCATTATTATTATTATTATTACCTTACATAGATGATGAAACTGAAGAACAGACAGGTTCAATAACATATGTGAGATGACATAACTTGTGACTCAGACCCTGCTTTTTGAAACCTCATCTGGATCAAGTCCACATTTTCAATGATTAGTATGAGTTATTGATTTATCATAATAATTATTATGGCTATTTTACCATCTATAAAGAATGATGTTATAAAATAAAAAGTTTGAAAGAGGGAATGCAAATTCGCTTCATCATGAATACAGAAGGATTTAATATTCATTTGGACCTGAAACATCTACCCTCCAGCACTATGGCTCCATAATACTCTCGATTCATATCATTATCAAGCTTTTTGTGGCCTTCTCAGAGGGTCAGAGGCTTTGCATACCTCCCTGTTTTTGAGGTGTGTTACTTAGAGATAAATTAAAATTCTATGTGTATGAGACACTGTTGAAGTAGATTCTATACTGTGGTCAAGCTAGTTGCGTCTGTCCTTCACTTACAGCTCCAATAAACATGTTCAATAAAAGGAAATTAATTTAATATGGATCTTCACTTACTTACAGTCAGTACCTAGTAAATTTAAACAATTTCACAAAATATCCTGTCTTTTTAAGGTTTAAATAAGGAATTCCTAACCCTGAATAGATTTGATTATTTTTAAGATGAGGCTATGACAGTGCCCAGTGAAAGAAAATATGATAGGAGAGTAGACCAAAGGAGTCTGTTGAGGGAAAATACCTCATTGGTTGATTCTTTGGATGTTTTCATAATGGGGTAAGGCTGAATATTCACCTGTAATATATAGATTTTCATTATGAAGTTCCAGACTCATTCAAAATAGGAATTTAAAAGTAACATAGAGAAAGTAAATCCATGATAATCTTGATAATTATACATTTATGAATTAAACTCAAGCAAAAAATATTTTTTGACCTTCCAAAGGAATTTAAGAAGTATAATTTGTTGCAATTCTTCAAATATGCAGCAAGTGGTTATTTAAAATGTTTAAAAAGAACCAGTAATGTCTTCCTTTTAAGTTTTAATCACCTTAGATATTCTCTGCTGTGGTGAATGTTATCACCATCTACTGGGGCAAGCAGGCCAAAGATGAGGAAGGTCTTTCCATTCCTTGAATCAAAAATATCTTGAAAAAAAAATCTCGAAAAAAGCCTATTTTGATACTATTTGTTCAGTGAATAAATAAATGAATGAAGAAAAAGGCCACCTGAAATCTATCATGTGTATTGGATAAAAATTAGAGAAATGTGTTATTTTTAAAGAAATTTGTCAAGAACTTGGAAAGAACTAACTCACATGAAAGTATGTTCCTTCTCAGTTGAGTAATTAATTGAGGAAATTGATAAACCAAGAGATAGAATGTCTTCATTCCATTCTAGGGCCCTTTCTAGTCCTTCCTTTTTTATGCCTCATGTAGCAAAGTACTGTGAATTTGAATTTCATAACATTTTATGATATTTTGGCAATAAAAATTCCTCATTGATGAAGAGATGGTATGAAATGTAAGTGAGAGGAGGCCCAGACATTCTAAAAAAGCCCAAACAAATACAACATGTGGCAGTTACAGGAAAATATTTCTGCATTCTATACTCTTCTGTTTCGCTCTAGAACTACACTCATTAAATTATATGTCTTTAGATAACTCTTCAGAAAATAAAGTCTTAGGCACTTTAGTAGATTTCATTCAACAATTATCAATTATTATTTTTGGTGTTTAATTAGAAGATACTTCTGACACATTTAATCCAAAGTGCTCATTAAATACAATCAGTAAAAGTTTTAATGTCAGTCATGTAGAGACTATACGAGTATGACAAATTCTTTTTCATTATCATATAGACATTTTAAAACCAAAATTTTGTGGCCAAGAAATTAAAATAAGATGAAAGAATTTTACTTATACGAACAAACATAGAGACTATATTAACAATTAACCACCCACAAAATCATTCTTGTTAACAGTTACTTCACTTACTCTTCCAACAAAAGATTATAAGTTCTTTTTCTACCAAATATTTGTTGATCTGTTAGATATATCAATTATTCCCTGTCATTTAAAATATTCAATCAGGTTGTATGATTTTTTTTAATAGAAAGTGATTTTTAAAAGATGTACCTAAAGAGAGAAATATTTAACAATACTATTCAAATTTTAGTGAATTTTGTTGGGTCCTGCATAAAAATATTTTGGCTGGAACAATTTATATCAAATCATCAATCTATTATTTTACATTTTTAGTTCATCAAGTACATTTGTGGCCTCAAATCCAACCTTTAATAACTTTCTTAACTTATGTATGTAATGTAAAGTGTTTCAAATTTCCTCAGTGGATCTTTCAATGTCTGTGATTTAATGAGTTGTGAGGTAATCTATTTACATGAACAGAAAAAAAGAGTCCATATTTTGAATCATCATAGTATTAAAGTGCTAAGTATAACAATGTACTTAAATCCTTTTGAAGAATTTTCAGAATGCGTATTACAGTTTAAACTTTAAAAAAGGATTTTCTGTAGATGAAGCTCCTGTTTTCAAAAGTTGCCTTCTATAAATTGGTAATACTAAGTTTCTTCTCTCTATAGAGTCACACTTTTTAAAAATAGAGGATCAAATAAAAGCTGTTATTTTTCATGATTTAGATTGACTCGCTTTGGAAAGTATTGCTTATAATCAAATTAGACACTTGGAGAAACTATTTTAAATTAGTTTAAAGCCAAATTGAAAAACAAGACTTCTTTTTCCCTCTTATATTTGGCTTGCAAGGCACAGAGGAGCCAAATTCTGATAAATAGAGTCAGAATAAAATTCTGGTCTCTTGTAGGAAAGGCATATGTTGCATTTTAGTTTGAAAATTTGGATAATTTTAAGCTGTGAAAATCAAACATTGAGCTATGATTTGGGGCTATTCACATCAGTGCCAACGCTTGTATACAAAACACTTCAAAGCATGTATTCTGTTTTTAAGAAACTTGGCTCACTGTATTCTAGAAATATGGAACTAGAAACACAATTTTAAAAGATCAAGGAATAGTTTACGTACTGGTAACATTACCACTTTAAAACCATTAACTAATGTCATCATCTATTTGTTATATCATATTCAAGCAAGTCAAAGTGAAAGGAAATAAGATCAAGCATAATGAAAGCAAAATGTATTATGGTATTTCTCATAGATAAACAAATGCTTATGGGATCAGCACAGTGGAATTCAGATTCCTATTTATTTTCCCAAAAAACATTGACTTCTGCTGCCAAATACTGCACGTAGCTCAATGGAGAAACAGAAGTTTTAGGTAACTTCAGTTTTGTAGAATACAGCTCCTGGGTGCCATTTGATTTCACTGTAATGTAGGACTAAGGTTTTTGTGTTGATTTTTCCATTATCTTTATATTGACTTTATCTCTCACAGAATTAACACAAAAAATTGGTGAAAAACTGGTAATGACAGCTTGTCAAGAAGTATTGTAAATGGCTTTATTGAACTATATCATTCATTTTTATTTGCAAGTCGCCGATTGATGGGAATGTCTGTGTTTGGTCCATGGTACAGCCTGATAGAAACTCCATACCTGAAAACATATATTATTGTTGTCAATGTGGATTGTGTAAGGCATTAGAGATGAAATTAGATGTATCACTAGTTATTAGTAGAAAAAATAACCTAGATGTCATGTCCTACAGTTCTGAGATGATTAGCAAATGCTAAGGTTTTGTATCAGTCAGCTTCCCAGCAGGAAGTAGATTATATTGTCATGTTGGGAATTTGAAAAGAGCTTAGTGAATATATAGGAAGATACAGCAAAATTTAGCAAAGATGAGGCAATTGTACAGTCGAATAGGAACTATTATTAACTTCAAACCGTACTTTACTTTGTCCTGTAAGACAAAGTTGCAAGAGTCAAGAGAGAAGGCACGTTGATGAGACCTGTGATATTCACTGGACACCCATTGCTAAGCTGTGAAAACTGCTTTGTAAAAGAACCAGGGACATGGATACCATGATCTTTCTCTTCTTTTCAACCTCCAGAAAGTTTTCCTTTGAACAGGAAACAACTAGTTGCTAGTCAGCAAGGAAGTCTGTTGATGTATTGTCACTGGGCAAACACAGGGCTTGGAAGATAGAGGAAGCGGGGTGACTTAGTGAAATATCTAACTTGATTGTATATGGCAATTTTTGATGGTGAAAATTTTTGATAGCTGCATGATTTTTGCAATGGTTAATATTATTTCTATTTTTTTAACCAATATGCATAACTTTGAAGGCAAAGATACTATGTTTTGGTTCACAAGACAATTTAGAATATACGCCCATGTTAATTAGTCCCTTAAATTTTCCTTGAAGTAAACATCAGGTAACTTCGTCTGTACTTCACAAAATAGCAGAAGACAAGTATTTGGAAAGTGGCAGAACTAGGACTCAACCTTGTAGCCTATTTCCAAGCCCAGTGCTATACTCTAGACCCTCAAAATTCTCTGGAGTTACATTCCTGGAGTGCCCGCAAATTTTGAAAAAACACAAATTTCAGATATGGTCACATAAATGCCTATTTTTATAGTTTAAACCCTTAATATCCAATACTGCATTAATAAAGCCTTAAAGGGTACAGGGCATTTTGGCAGCATCTTAGGTATTTTAGGGCTTTAAGAGGAACAAAGCCAAGAGCACTCGAGATAACTACATGGTTTACCACAACCTGTTGTGAAGCAGAAATGCTGGTCCATCTGCAGAAATGAGTTACAGGGCAGCAGCCAGTCAGCAGCAAGGAGAACTGAATAACGCTGTCAGATTGGCTACTTGCTAACCCTCCACCAGAAAATCAATTGTGGAGGATATTTGCAGTTTCTGCAAAATTGCTGGGGTTTCCACAAACAATTATTAGTGAGGTTCTAAGGAGAAATCCTCTGACTGAGGCCAGGAACAATGAACTGTGACTTCTCAGGGTGTATACTATATCTTTTACTTAATAGTCATTAAAAATAATTGAGGGTATTTATTTCTTTGCATAATAACTTTTAAATGCAGTTCTGGGATCAAATCCAGCATCTAACCCAAGCGAGCCAAGTACTCTGCCACTGAGCTGTACTACCAACCTTAATATTATCTTTTTGACAACCTTAATCATTTGCTGTCAATTAAATGGTTAGTTGGTCAAGCAGCCATATTAGTTGTACTATCTGATGTATACTTGACTATTGATGACCATTAATTAAACTGATGATTTACAGACTCAGTTCTATCAGTGGTAAGCTGAAAGGCAAATAGTTTGAATCCAATAGAAGTTCTTTCATCTGCTTGACATTATTGGAGAGTCTCTCTGTGGAATATAGTTTATTATAATTATAATTATTGGTACTTGTTTGAGGGCAACAATTTCGTTGCATTTTTGTTGTTCAGATTTTATCTTCATAATACCTAAGTTATGTATTGTGGAGTAAGGCAGAATCCTCCGTGAGATTGTGTTAAAAAATTTAATAGCAGAGAGATGATTTACCATTCAGAACTGTCCTTCGTTAAAACTGTATTTTTACAGGCACCATCAGAGGATAAGTGATATAACTATGCAGCCCTAAGGTATGTTGCTCAGTGTGACTTGGCGGACAGAACCCTGAGTTACAAATGAGAGATGGATGTGATTCCAGTTCTGGCTCTAACAAATTATGAGAATATAAGCACCTCAATCTACACAGTCTTCTTGAATGGTCTGGAGTTTTATCATTAAAAATATTTACTACCATATTCTTTCATTTCACATTTCTTTGCTTGAGTAAAAATTATTGATTTCATGTGAAAATAGAATTGGTATATTATTTAAAAACAAGTAAAACAAAAACAATAGTTTTAGTCTCTGCAGTGAGAATTTGGGCCCTGCAATAGTCCCTGTACTGTGTTTTAATTAAAATACACCGTTTCTTGGTAGAAGTAGTATAAAAGACTGCTAATTTACATTTTTACATTGATTTTAACATTGACTTCACATTGACTTTTATGTTATATTTAAATGGAACAAAAATAGATATTAGCAAAATATAGGCATAATATTCCAATTTGATCTAAGTAAATTTGGTATGTGGATACTCTATATGTCTTTGTAATTTGGAATAAGAATTTTATACTTAATGTACTACTTAAAAAGATTGCAGGACAACTGCCACGTAGTATTGACAAGTTGAATCAATAACTAATTTTTATCATATTAATTTTAATAAGGCAGAAAAACAGCATTAATGATTAAAATATATTTGATTACTTATGAAGCACTTCAAGCACTTTTACATTATAATGGGATTTCTAGTAGAACACTGACCAAGAAATCACCATTAAACACTTCTCAAAGAAAAACATTCCTGATTTTTTAACATGTAAAATTTACTTGCATGTAAGTCTATTAAATATTGGAAATACTGAATTTAGTGTGTCAGATTATATTTATTTATTTATATTTAGGGATCTGTATAAAGAACAATTATCTAGATGCTTGAATCCCATCCTAAGTCTTGAATTGTATTTCCAGTGCCACATCTAAGTAAGGCTTTCTCTAGGTGTCTCAAATGCATGGCTTAATACTCTCAAGTGTCTCTTCTCCATCTCCACTTAACTGATCTTTTGAATCCTTGAAGAATGTGCTTCATCAAGAGGGGATTTCATTCATGGTATCCTTGTACCTAGAATGCATTCTACCTCATTCATTACTCATCTTTAAGTACAGTCCAATATGTTTTTCTTTTGAAAGTTTACCCCAGTAGCTCCATCTATATCTTTCATTTTCTAATCTAGCCTCCAACTCAGGATATAGTTATTAGGGAATCATTGTGTTTATGTTAACATCCTCTTTACTGCAATTTCCATAAAATAACAAATGTTATCTAATTTGCTGGCATTTGAACAATTCTTGACTCTGATTTACTATTAACTTTTAATATAAATGTCTTCTTTTCTCTGGAGAGCTACTTTCTCTTACATAGAATTTTTATGCTTGAAGGCTTAAAAAAATACTGGGTAGTTAGTTAAACTCTCAAAGTTGACCAGAATAAACTTTCCTGATATTTAGGATTATGAAATATGTGAACTAGCCATAAATCTGTAAGATACTTTTAGTTAAATGAAGAAGAAAAAAGAAAAACTACAGAAAAAATTAGAAAAAAAGCACATGACAATTTTTATGGATCTAGAGTCACTACAAATTACATAGTAGTTCTGAGGATATAATTGTCTTATTTTTGATTATCTGTTGGAAATTCTCCAAACTGAAATTACATGCTAATATACCCATATAATACCTTGATTTTGCAGATGGAATGCTCACTACAGCACTTATTCCTTTTTATCATATTTCATACCCATGGAGGGGGAAATATTGGGAACAAATCTTAAGTCATTTGATTTATTTAATTATGAAATTCTTTCCTTTAAGAATATAAATCAGGCTGTAATTGTCACTTTAATGCAGAAAGGGTTCTTTTGTGTTCATAATATAGATCAAGATGTAATTTAAGTTGAATTTTGTCAAGGTAACTCCTTTTTAAACTATGAGAAGAGATTTGGCCGGAGCTCAAAACTAATGAGAGTCATATTTTATAATAAAATGCAATTTGTTAGTAATAGAGGCTTCACTACTTCTTGCAGTCACCACATGCACACATTCTTGTCAGTTTTCACAGCTAATGTATTTTTTTTGTCAAGTCATGAGCACTTTTAGAAAGTCTCTACTTAATATTGTAGAAGATAGAAATTCTAATTTTCTAAAGGAAGCAGTGCAAATAGAGATCTTAGCCTGGAGGAATAAGATATAAGATGTCTGACTATCAAAGGAATCTCATCGTGAAAAGAAAGACCATCGGAAAGTGGAGTAGTGTGAATGTAAAATTGAACAAACCTTCAAATTGAACATAAAGGGTGTCATATTTCCAGTACTTTTCCTCTTCCCCATATTTTAGAAAGGGATCTTTTAACTGATCAAATGTAAAAAGATGACAAGAAGTAATTTATATTGTTCACATCTACTGTTTAATGACTCCTGTGAGAAATGAAAGCTAATTTCGCTTGTGTTTGCATGTACTGCGGACACTTGTCACACGCTGCTTATAAGTCTCATAGGCTACTTATCTGTGTTGTGGAGTTCGATATTGATGTGAAACCACAGCAAAAGTTTCAGGAAAATTAGTTCTTTAAACTTTTATATTCTCTGACTGTCAGTATGAGAAAGTCAAAGCTACACGGCATATAAAAAATACTAATGAGAGGAATGAATGGCCAAGTGGGAGAAATTCACTTAAATATTATTGAGCTTAGAAAAGTAAGCTTCTTTATATTTTAATTTTATGAGTTTATGAGAAAGAAAGGCCAGTTCAATGTATGACTTTAACTTTTGGAAACTCAGTTGACTTTCCGCTTTTACACAATAGATAGGATTCTAAAGCTGTTGCTTGCTTAACAATGGGTTTTCAAAGAATTGCAACATTTCAGAGACATTCATGTAGCTTCCAATATTTACTTTGAGTTATATATTTGTCTGCTCTGATTCCATTTTTATGCCTGTCTTCAAGCATTCTTCCTTAATGAGGAGTTACAAATAAAGAAACATGTGTTTCTGTCTTCAAGAAGATTCATGCACATCTTAGTAGATATGAAGCTTTTCCTTTACTCTTAAATGCTTTGGGATAAGTTTACTATATTATGGATATCTTTGTTTTCATTTTTTCCTTAAATGGTGTGATAATAATGCACTTCATTTGCATGACCTTATTCAAACAGCCATTAAGATGCCGTGGACATTGTAATAATCTGTTACTACTTTGTCTTGTTTTAATTTTTGCAAATTGGTTTGTAAATCATTTGATGTATTTTAATATCTATCTTCAAGATGAAAACATTGGGGTCCACAAAATTTAAATAGACATTAAAGTAAGGATGTAAATAACGGTCTTGTCACTCTAGTGAAATTTTTTCTTCAAAAAGACACCTTATGCTATCTTGAAGACAAAGTTACCATTTTAAATTCATTAGTTTCATATGTCCTAAGGTATCTCTGTATGTTAATAAAGAGGAGTGAAGATGTAAAAAGAGACAATTCCTACAAAAATGTGTGCATATGCTTTGTTATTTTCTTATTATAAGAACTATTGTGACCAATAAAATATTTGAGCAAAACCTGAAACTTTGCCTTAAATTTCCATCTTACATGTTCTTGAGTACCTTTAGACAATTACATGCAAAATAGAAATTATGTTCTAGCCAACAAACCTTTAACATATAACAAGACATTTATATCATTAACTAAACAATCTAGTACTAGATATAATTTTCATAATCGTAAAATAATTTATGCAGTGCCTCATTTAAGGGATTTCCATTGGAAGTAATTTGTTCATATTACTTTATAATTTAAAATTGTTTAATTTTTATACTTTGTAACTCCTTAGATTGTGTAAAATTAATTGGTTTCTTTTTCTTGAAATCAAAACCTATTACCAAATATCATTACATTTTCAGTAGAAAAGTTTACTTTTTTGATTTTAGATATATGCCAAAAATGGAGAATTGTGTGAATCCTTTCACTTAGTATTATTAAAATGTTATTAATGTCATTCAGTTCAATTTAATGTCTTGAGTAAACCTAAATAATCTCATAAATTCAGCAACCAAAGTTCCCTTGAGAGCTCATGAATTTCTATCTCATCTAGAATGTGTCTTGAGCTGCAAATTACATATCCAATGCTTTATTAACTCACTCCTATTTGATGTCTTGGAGACAAACTGGTAGTTTCTGGATCCTTCTCACTCTGCTAAAGTAGCCCCTTCCCATTATATTCATTACCTGAGATCATTGCATGATTATAATATACACTTCGTTGCCTAATTTAGCAATTTTACTTTCAGTACTGGGCTTTGAGCATGGCACACAAGTGCTCCACCACTGAGCTACTTACCTAGTCCTTGAATTCAGTAATTTTGGCATCATCCTTTATTCTTCTGTCTTCTCTATTTCTTCTCCAGCAAATATTACTACTCTTTGTTGATAAAATGTTTTATTATTTATCCACCAAATTTATTGATTCAAATCCTCTCTATTCTTCCAACTTCTTTTTACTTCCATTGCCACCATTATAACCAGAGAGAGCAACTTCCCTTCATTGCCTGAGTTACAGATAGAGAGCTCTGTGGTGTTCTTTTTGGTTTACTTTCAACCCTCTTCTAATCTGTACTTTGTGTTGCTTTAGAGTGATGGACAAGTCTGGTTCCTTCTTCACCTTGCCGTAAGCCCTTCAGTGGTTTCCTATTGCCTTTTTTATAAAAGTTGCAGTGCTTGACCTGGGAACCAAGCCCCTGGCACTTTTGTCTTTTCTCACTTCTTGAGGTTCATGTCTGACTCCTCTCTACACTCAACATCTGTCTGTGCTACAGCCAAAAGGGACTTACTTCAACTCACTCTATGTGTATTTGAGCTTCATATTCAGACACAAAACCAAGAAATTATTTCCTCCTGAATCTCCCATTCCCAACCACTGAGTATTCACATTGATATCCTTACTTCATGCTTTTTGTATCAACTAAGATCTCATTTCCTAGAGTAGATTTGGTGATTCAGTGAATAATCTATGTTCATCTCCTTTCATGACAGTCACCAAATTTTAATTATGTGTTTATAATCCATCCTTCTTTCTTCTTTCTTTCTAGAAATGAAATTCCACTAGAACACATATAATTTTATCCTTCTGCTGAATTCTTTGCACTTATCATAAGAACCAGAACAAAGAATGTCATGAATGAGCATAAGATTTATGACATGAAGGAATACCATTTTGGTTCTTGAAAATATCTCTGTCATACTACTGCTTTTTTGGGACACCATGCCATCTCCTTGTTGAAGAAATATGCATTAACATATTTATAACCAAGTCTTTTACCTTAGGGAAATTAGTATCAGTCCTTTGATCCAGGTATTTATTTAGTCAACTATAATTTTCAAGAATTGAGACATTTCTCAAATAAGAAAAATTCAATTCCATAATAGTTAAGTTTAAGCCTTTAGAGATGATTTGTCAAATATTAAATTTTATAAAGTTAAACAAGTTATAAAAAACTAAAACCTAAAGATTTCAGAAAGCAAATCACGAATATCCTTCTAAATCTCATAAATTGGCACTATCATAACTCATATTTATTACACTTTTTATGATAGCAAATCCATGTAAGAATTTTGTATCGAGAACAAAATAGAATAATTATATATAAAAGTTTTTTTATTAACGTTATTGGTACACTTTTGATATACCTAATAATCACATTCATCATAGGAACTTTGTACCTGTACATAATATATCTTGATTATTCTTTTTTTCCCCGTTTCCCTCCCCTCCCTTCAACTCTTCTTCCTCTCCTTATTTACAAAAGTTTGTTTCCATTTTTTCCTTCTATTCTTTTTTTTTTTACTTTCCCCTTCCCCTTAATTATGCTTTATAGGGAGGTTAATATGTTGTAAATCCATTTGCTTTTTATAGGACTATGATTTCATGTTTTCTGTGATATCATCCAATATATCATATGTTTTTATTTCCATTCCAGCACCAAGATAAAATCTGCTGCTAATCAGAAATCATCTGGTGATCTTTGGTTGCCACATAATGTTCAAAATGGTGAGTACCATTTATAGTTTCCTCCTAAAAATGTGTAAAACTTTTCTCCTGATTGCTGCTATCACAGACTGTGGAGTATCTCCAATGGATTTGAGCTCATAACTATTTTGAGTCTGAAAAAGCAAGAGATCACAGGAGAGAGAGAATTCTCACCAGATTAAGGTTTAATGTTATTTTTTAAATGAATAACAGGGAACTCTCAACTCCAAAGTACTCTTGCATTTTCTTTTCAAATTAGAAAGGATTAGAGAAGATGTGGAGAAAGAAACTTTCCACACTGTGAGAATATAAATTAGTACAGTCATAGGAAACAGTATGAAAGTCCCTTTAAAAATTAAAAATAGAACTGGTAAATGATTAAGAAATCTCACTATGGGTTGCTGTAATTTGGGTCCTATGTGTCCCCCAAAGACCCGTGTATTAAAGACTCTGTCTTCAGTCTGTGGTGCTAGAGAGAGGTGGGGGAACCTTTGGAAGATAAGGCCTAGTGGGAAGAAGTTAGGTCACTGGTGGTTTGCCCTTTAAGGGGATATCAGAAACTCAGGCCATTCCTCTCTTTTTGTTCACTGGCTGCCACGGGGTGAGCAGCTTCCTTCAGAATGTACTCCTGATGTGATGTACAGCGTTGTCAACAACCCAAAGACAACAGGACTTTGTTTTTGGACTGAACCCTCTGAAACTTTTAGTCAAGATAAACCTTTTCTTTTAAAATTACTTCTCTCACATATTTTATCACAGTGACATGAGTCTGTCTGTCACAGGAAAGAAAAAAATATATGTATATCTCCAAAAGAAATGAAATTATCTTGAAGATATATTTGGATACCCATGTTTATAGTACAGTTCTTCACAATAGTGAAGATAGTGTGTCCTAAATGTCCTTCAAGATGGGGAGATTAAAAAAGCAGCATATAGGATAACATATAATAGGCTATTATATGGTATAGGATTATATTCAGTCATAAAACAAGAAGGACATCATCCCATTTGTGCAGCATGAATGACCCTGGAGGATATTACGTGAAGTGAAGTAAGTCAGAGAAAGACAAATACCACAGTTACATGAGGACGATATGAAAGTTAAATTCTGAAATGGAAAGGGGAAGCATGGTTATCAAGGACCAGGAGAGGTAGAAGGTTGGGGAGATATCGATCAAATGGTACAAAAATTCAGTTAGTTAGAATGACTCCAACAGATATACAGTACAATATGGTAGCTATAGTTAATAACAAAGCATACATTTTTGAAAATTGCTAAGGATAGTTTTAAGTGTTCTCACCACAAAAGAATGAAAGATATGTGAGGTAATGCATATGTTGGCTCAATTAAACCATTCCTCTGTATGTACATATTAAAACAGCATGAGATACACAATAAACATACACAAATTTCATCAACTTAAAATTAAATTGAAGAATATAAGAGAAGATGAGTTGATTTAGCAAAATTTACTTTCTTTAATGTCCATTATTTCCTTCTAAACTTGCATTAGTAGGGTTCGTGGGAGTCCAGCCAGAGACTATTTCCCAGCTTTCCCTGTGTTTGCCCTGGACTAAGGAAATAAGTAGCAATCATACAAACACAGATCATGCTAATTAGTTAAGGAGATGTTATTTTGTATTACTTCTGTTCATCCTTTCTTGAGGTTGATGGAGTAAACCAGCTTCAAACAGGCAGATGGGGACACTCAAGTGGCAGAGTAAAAAAATCAAAAGAAACTTTGTCCCATAGATCATCTATGGGCCACCTAAAATGAGACCAAAACACGAGAAGTACAATTTGAAAAGTGCATTGCATTTTTGTATTTTTTCATAATAATATTTTGCTTAACTAAATATGGTAATTAAACTATAAATACATATGGATATTTATGTATGCATACCTACCTAAATATATGCATATATACATTTTAAAATCTGCTGACACCATTAAATAACATATTTGTGTCAAATTAAGGGCAGAAGAAATTCTTGCAATTGTAAAACAGTCCTGTAAGTACAGATTATCAAGGAGCATAGATTTTTTTTTCAAAGATTTACATATTTATTTCTGTCTTTCAGTGAAAAATCTTTGAATGCATACTACTTCATTTAACATACAAACATTTAAAAATAACCTTCTCTATAAACTTGTTGACTGTTCTCTCTGTGCATAGTGCTGCAGTCTTCAAATAGGTAAAGCAGAAGCAGATGCCTTTCTCTATGTCAGAGTTAATGTGCTTCTCTCCCATCTCCTTCCACACTCCAAATAAAACTTTATTCAACAGTACAAAAATATCGAGGTATAGTGCAATCTCAGCACTCTAGCAGGTTGGGGCAAGAGGATCCCAAGGTCAAGCCCAGCCTTGGTAAGTGAGTAAGCCCAAACTTGTGAAGACACTGTCTCAAAGCAAAGACAGTAGAAAGAGCTGAGAATGTAGCTCAATTCAGAGGCCTTGTTTCAGTCTCCAGTAGAAGAAGAAGGAGAAGAAGGAGGAAGATGAGGAGGAGGAGGAGGAGGAGTAGGAGGAAGAGGAGATGTGGGGAGAAAGAAAGAGAAAGGGGACAAAGAGGATGAGGGAGAAGAAAAGGAGAAGAAAAAAAGAGGAAAAAGAAGGAGCATGAGATGATACATGTATTTTAGAATGGCTTACTAAAGTTAACTTGAATGTTAGTCACAATTTCAGGTTTCCGAAGAAGCAAATAAGCAATATTAACAACAAGAATATATGTAAGATTTATTCAACTTTTTCTTTATACTTCTGAAATTTCTTTGTAGTTCTTACGTATTAACTTTCAAATAATGCTAGTATTAGCGACCTTTTAGTAAAACTTCTCAACCGAATATCTTTATTTCCTAAATGTTGCCTAGTGTCCTGGGATCACCCCTTTTAATTTTATTCTCCATTATTAATACGCGATTTAGGACTGTGGCTGAACGTCCATTACTCATTCCCAGAGCATCACAGTGAAAGGTGCACATGCCTTATCTAAGAATAGATATTCCTGTAAGGTTCTTAGTTTGGAGGTTCTTGTTAAGATGTTTTATGTGTACCTCTTTAAAAGGCAAAATTTAGATTCTGACTTCATAAGAGCTAAGGAAAGCTCACTGATCTAAATCTGACTTTCCAAATTAGCATCATTACCAGAAAGCCTGAATGCCCACTTAATGGGCTGGTGACAACTTGACTGCATTGTGACACATCTTAAATTAAGTTCCATGTTTGAAAACTTCGGCCAAGAGAGGTTGACACCAGCCACTCAGGGAACAGTGAAGAAAACAGAAGGCAGATCAGATCTGGCCCTGCCAATCCTAGACAGGCTTGCTTGAAATTTCTCTCCCCAAAGTTCTTTGTGTTCTATTCTCTCTTCACTGAGATTGTGACATGAAGGTTATAACAAGCATGTGAGAATAGCTAGTGGCTTATTAACGTCTGCCATGACTGGAGTATCACAAAGCAGCTCGGTGTGGCTTCAGTCACTACCTTTCTTTCCTCCACACAGTGCAGCCATCCCTTGAGCTGTCCAGGATTGTCATATTCCTTCCTGAAACAAGATCAGCACGTTAGTATCCTTTTCCACCTCCCAGCTCAGAGTTACTTGTCGCATTAATAGTTTGCTTAACCCAACTTTGCCTGAAATATAAGAATGCAAATTACTTATTTTTGAGATGCTACGAAAGGCTTTTTTCCCCCAACATTCAATTTACACATATATTGAAGTAATGGACATTCTTAACAAACAGGAGCTTTCATTTATTTATTCATCCAAATGGAATTGAGAAAAGCAGTATTGAAACAGGAAAGATAGATCTTGTAGTTAGCATCTTTCACAATGCTAAATTATGAGCCCTTCAAAAAAATCTCTTCAATTTTGGGACAGGATTGTTTTTGTTGTTATAGCTGTTTTGTTTTACCAAGATAGTCATTTTTATTGGCTTAAATTTGAGTATATATGTACAAAATCATCCTTATAGTGCTTACACACTTTTTAAAATTTTTTCTTTCTCTGCAGTTTTAGAACATAGTATTTTCATTGATAATAAGAGTGAAAATACTTTTGGGAGAAAATCTAACAATGTACACAATGATGGTTTTAATTTGGGAGGTCCAGAAGGAGAATTTTGATGAACAATGTAACATTTCTAGAGAAAAATTTTATTTATCATTGGAGGAAATAGATGGTAGGTAATTAATAACAGCATCCTCACATCTCCTTCTTTATTTTTGCATTTTGCTTCTCACTATTTCTCCTGAAGTACATCATATTTCTCCTAAAAAGTTATTATATACTGTTCATTTATGTTCTTA
Source organism: Hystrix cristata (assembly GCA_004026905.1). NCBI lineage: Eukaryota > Metazoa > Chordata > Mammalia > Rodentia > Hystricidae > Hystrix > Hystrix cristata. The sequence goes on along the minus strand of PVJO010017299.1, from coordinate 1,525 downwards.
ATATTTTTTCTGAAAGAAGTTTTTTTTCTGGTACTGCTACCCTTTTATATCTATATTCTAATTATATATTTCAGTTTTAATTACAAAATAAATTAAGACAGGAAATCATTTATCCAAGGCTTACATTTTTTACTTACTTGCTTAAAGTAACACAAACTGATCATGCTTCAGTTTGATGAAAGTGTAGTAAAATTTTAGAATTCACTCCAATTTCATCATGTGAAAGTCTTTATTTTAAACACATTATATATACACTTTCTGATTAGTCTCATAGTAAGCCCTAAAGGTATTTTATTATTCCAATTTTATAGATGAATAAACTGATTATTTCAAAGATCTCATTACTTGTTTAATAGGTACAGTAACTAATTAATAGCCAATCTGACAAAACAACACAGAATTTGTGATTATCTTTAGGGCTACTAGGCACTCATCTGACTTTAAGCCAATGAAGGCTTTTATTTGCTTTGAATCTGCTGTATTCTTAAATTCTGATGAATATGCGTTTTAAACAAAGAAAAAGACTTACATAAGTAAATACGCACTAATATTAACTTCTTGTCTTTATAAAGTTCTATATTTAACTAAATATTGCTGTGTCTTCTAAACAAATGGTATGTCTTAAATTTATGTAGCCAAAGATCTCACATTCTGATAAGGGAATTAAATAAAGCCATTACAGGCTTTATATCCTATGAACTTCTAAATAATTATAAAAATTAAAAAAAAGACAAGCCCCTGCCCCCCACACACACTCTTTAATAGGAGAAATCTGAAGGTGTGAGAGATTGTGTCAAACCATTCTAATGCCAAAGTCTCTTGATTTGTTGTTTCCTGTACACACACATGTTCATTTGAAACTTGAACAACTACAGACTTTTGTGCTAGATGTATGTAAGAAGTAATCTTGTAAAACTTCTAGTTTTACAGAGGACATAATTAATACCCATAAAAATAATGTGAGTTGTTCAAAATTAGGATTTTTATTTTAATGTTCTACCAATCTGTGTGATCTCTCACAAATCACTTCAGTTACCCAAATTACAGTTTATGATCTGTCATGAGGCTTTGGCTGTGGACCTCCTGTTCTTGCAGTATTGCTCTGTAGTGCATTCTATTTCATGTTCAGTGTCAGAGCAAAAATTAGAACAAATCTAATGTTTCTAAAATGTGTACTTTGCTTTGAATGTGAATCAAGTTCTTCTGTCCTCTGTGCAAAATCTGTTTCAGAAAATGAATACATACCTCTGGATCTTCTCTTTGGTACTTTCTTGTGTTTTGTTTGGGGCACATCCTCATGTGGAAACTTATATTTTTAAAATTTTCCTTAACTAGTGTCACATGCCAATGTCCTGCTGGTGAGCCACTAAAGTGTATATGTAATGCACGAAGTTTCTTGGTCAATTGATGAAGGTACCAGAGACAAACCAGTCTGTATGAAGTAACCTTCAACAAGTCTTTGGTTTACCTAATTTCATGGATCTTGTGAAGATGTTCTTGTAGAATTTCTTGTAGTTCTAATGAA
>PVJO010017298.1:0-39563 GCA_004026905.1 Hystrix cristata | reverse complement strand
TAATAATAACTCTATTTTCCCAGTGATTTTAAATTTTATTTTATTTTGGGTGTGTAAATTATTTATGAAAGACCTAAGACCTAAAATCCAAACCTTTGGGAATAAAGAGAAAATGCTGTAATTCTCACTCCTAAACTGAACTACTTAGTACATTTTTGAGTTACACCAGAAGAAATAAATATGAATTGTTACATTGATTTATGCTGACACTTTCTGCTCTTGTGGACTTTTAGGATACTTGGCTATGTCTTTCAAAATACATGTAAAAATTGCTCAATTATTAAATCTTTGTAGTCACCAAAATTTCTTGAAATACTGTTACATCCAAGTAAGATCTAAAAATCTATAACGGGTATGTGAATAATTTATAACTATATAATTTTCACAAAAGATAATTATACAAAGGATACCTTTCAAACAGAATGCATATGTGAATGACTACATGATTTTATATGTCTTCCAGAAATCGTGTCAGATTCTTCTCTGATGAAGCCATTTCTCTAGTTGACAACTGTCAAAGCCGTCTCAGAAACCCATGAATATTAAAGCACTGTTCACCAGCACATTTGGCATTTTGAAGTCGGGCAAATAGAACTCATGAAATATGAAAGGAGTGCTACACGTCTCTTCATAGAAAATGTTGCCATTAAGATGATGTATGAGGAAATTCACACCTTCATCTGCTGGGAGTGCTCAACTGTATTTTCAATCAACTGTATTACTTTGCTTTGATAGTGTTAACATTGGCTTATATTCTCCTTTTTCTTGATGTTAGGAGGTCCCAAAGCTAAGCTTAGATGAAATTTTTAAGTTACGTTTGTACCTATTGCTTAAACTCAGTGTGTTGTTTTACTCGTGCTATAATAATTAATAGAGTCCAAAGGTATTTTCCTGTTCTATCAGAAACAGGCCAGGATGACTCCTAGGTAAAACACCCACTGCCTATTTTTATTTTCGTATTACTGAATTGACAAGTTCAAATTTACTAGGAAATTGCAATGTGTTTATTTCTTAGTCTAGCCCCAGGAAACTTTCCTGGCTACATTTTTCTTCAAACTTCGTAATATTATAGACTTGTCTATTATACTTGAAAACTACTTTTCTTTTGACAAAAATCTTTATTTTGAATTATATTGAACATGGCAATCCTTTCTTAATTTATATTGTTTTGAAATATCAAGTAAAAATAATTCTTACTCATTCTAAAGAAAGCAGAGCTGCAAACACACCATATTTAAAAGTGTTAATTTTTTTCTGTTAAAAATGGAAAATTATCTTGAAAAGCAATTTTATATGTGCATATATTAATTGTAAAATCAAGATCTTTCATATAGTAGTTCAGGAATTGTACATAATACAATGATACATAAAGATATATTAACTTTTCTGTACCAAGTTTTTCTGCACATCTTTAAATTTAGCAGCCTGCCAAAAAATTACTTCTCCTTTAATACAATGAACATGGTCTTGACCGTTCCTACCAAAGATACCTAAGGAACTAGCAACGTGAGCATATGATACACATCTTCTGTAAGTCTTATAACTGTCACGTTTCATAGGGCTTGATGATTAAGCTTGCGATGTTCTAAATATAATATTTTAGTATAATTACATTTAAAAATGATAAACATGCTTGTAAATCTTTAGCAAACATAAGATGTCTAAGTGTATGCAAGTCATTAAGTCTTACTTCCAAAGAAAAATTGGTATATAATCACAGTGCTTCTATGTGCTAGATAGTGTCATTTACAGTTTGATATTGCATTGTTCTATTTATTCCCTAATTAAACACATACAGTTTCTCTTGAAGAAATATGAGAACCTAGAACTTTTCCTGAATTATCATTTATTTGCCTGCTGCTAGTATCTATGCCAAATCATACAAAAGGAAAATCGAGGCCAATTCCTCAAGGTGTCTGTATTGCTACACAGGCCAGATAGAACACTGTGCTGGAAGGCATGTCGATTGCCATATGACCTCTCAGTCACGGGGGAGATTGGTCTCAGAGAAATTCAGGGATGTGACAGTATATAATGAGCCATATTAACTAACTACATTACATATACAATGCAGTCTATCTGGTTGAGAAAATGTATTTTAAAAAACTTGGTTTATTAGGATAGTAAAACATTTTCATGAGATCCTGGCAGTTCATTGCAAATGTTGATTTTCGAAGGAGTATAAAATAATGCAAAAATAATTATGGGTTGTTCAGCTGGTAACCTAGTGTGTTTAAAGTTACTCACAGAGTTGGAATGCCCAATCTAGTGATAGTAAGATGAAAAGGTTCTTGAGATGTACATAGAGTACAGAGGTCTCTAAACATTTCATTAGGCTAGTGAATTTTTAGTTTCTGGAAGACTTTCTCTCGGCCTATCTAAAAAGTCAGTATTTTTTTTTTTTTTGGTAAGATGTCCAATAATAGACTTTCTGTCATAAATAATAAATCCTGCCTCTGTGACCAGAAAGGAGTCATAGAAAAACATGAATGATCAAATGTGGCTGTGTTCCCTGAAACTTTATTTATGGACAATTACCTTTTGTTTTATCTTTTACATTATGATTTGATTTTTTCAACCATTTTAAAATTTCAAAACCATTCTTAGTTCATTAACCATACAAAAACCATAGATGGTCCACAGTTTGCCAACACCTGGAAATACCTGAAGGCAAAGTGTCCTGGGAGTGAATGGGTCCTTAAATTCTCTCAACTCACGTGGCAGGTCATTTTGTCCAGAGTGGGACTCCAGACCTTGTATTTTGTAACTGGAGGATAAAGAGGTATAGAAACTCTGAAGTATAATTTCTTCTTAAACATTTATATGGAAAATGCCCTGATATGCATCTGTCCCTTCTACACCAGGACAAAACAAAAAGTCTTGCTGTCATTGTGGAATACCAGCATTTTGTGAAGTGTAGTCTTAAAGGTCACACATAATGGATGCTACTACTGGAAACAGTTTCTCTTAAATAGCAGAGTTGCCTGACTCTGTCTCTGTCTCACTCTCCCCTCTCATTCTCTGGGTCTGAGTGCATGTGTGTGTGTGTTATACTCATTTGTGACTTTAGTTTCAAAAGAGATAAGAAAAGACATTAGAAAGTGGCAGTAAGTAAATTTACAGATCATACAGTAGAGAGTGATTGAAGAAAATTGTTCTACAGAGATGTTAATTTGTAGTACTCTAGTGGTCGTTTCACAGGAGGTATAAAAGTTAACATTTATTGAGTAATAGTATTTGAGGTAATTCACAATTTAGATTTACTGTAATGATACAGAATGCTTCTAATTTTTCGATCTTTCCAATTGGTGTCTAAAAATAAAATTAAATTGGTGACCCAAATCTGAAGAAAATGGAAATTAGTGATTAAAGCTCATGTTAAATATTTAAACTTTCTGCAAGAGGTGGCCATTATTTGTTATCTTCACTATTGATATCATGCAGATCGAAATTTAAACTATTTTTAGTCTCTGTCAAAATTCAAATGCAGCATTTCTGAAAGTTGCGATTGGAGGATAAAGCCTTAATGGCGATGCTAATACTGCAACATACTATGAACAAAAAGCAGCTTCGTGTTTCTATCTACAGAGTACCCAAGGAAAATTGTAACAATATGAATAACAGTATGAGTAAATTTAAGAAATTCTCTTTTGGGGTATGTTTATATAGAAAAAAAATTATATACAAAATGTATATATGTAGATAAAGTTATGTAGATAATTGTTACATATCTGATTAATACTGACCCCATTTTGTAATTAATAACACTTTCATCAGAACTAAGAATTTAATTTCAGGATTGATTTTTCAGCATTATTTAATGAAATATAATTGTTCCCATTACTTTATTTTCTCTGCAATAAGAATTGAGGAACAATTTAAAATGATTCTCCGTTTATTATTAAAAAACAATTAGGGCCATAGGTCTTTTGCTACATTGACAATTATGACACCTATATGTCTCTTCTAAATTTTAAATGAGAAGTTTGTGTTTTAATTTCAAATCCCAGCACCTAAAATGGCTGTCCTTGAATTGTTTCTCTTTAAGCAAATATGTACAAAAAAAATGTATTAACCAAGCTGCTCAGCAGCTTTCTCCTGTATTAGTCAATTGGCAAAATTAAGGTGTTTTATACTCAACTATTATGTTTACCCCATTTATTGGCTTTTATAACAGTGAAAATGTTGTGTGGATGATTGCATTTGAGTAAGCAGGAATGCTGACTTAAATGCTCCTTTGATAAAAAATAGTGTTTCTGTAGCCCAGAAAGATGGGGCTATAACCTCCAATGATTTAGCTCTGTATTTTGGCATTAAGAAACTCTAATTCCATTTTCAGATAAAATAAGTCTTCGAGTTATTATATCCAATATAAACATCCATCTGCCGTACTTTATATATAAATTATTACTCTGAAAAGAACTGGAATTAAGATTTCAACTTGTTTGAACAGAATCTCATTTCCTTGAAATACAGTAGGAGAGGTATTTCAAGGAAATGAGATTCATCTTCACGCCGAGGCGGAGGACTTGAGTGCCAGAGAACTTGGCTGCCTCCCGAATGGCAGCGATAGCTAGAGAGATATGAAGTATTAAAGGGGGGCACATGTTCTGACAGAAAAAAAGGTTTCTTTTAATACCAGCGTGCCACTCAGTAAGAATAACCTCAAGTAACTCAACGTGTTAGATTTCTTCTTCCCACCATAAGGCAGTTACAAGGGCCTTCATTAATTTTAGCAGAGAAGAGTTAAAATGTTACATTCTGTAATGCTTTATCTTTCTGTGTCACTATCAAATATAAACACTTTAAAGAATACACTTTTTATGTTCAACCTAAACCTCTGCACATTTTAATTCTTTTATAGCTTGTTTTTAACCCCTTCCCATACTCAGTTTTAAAGATTGGAAATTTGTTCAAAATCCATAATTGTCTTTGGAGGAAAGGGAGTAGACACAATTCATTTAATTCGAGTTTAGGTTTTCATCAAACTCTTTAAAATATCAAGAACTACATGTGGATGCCCCCATCGGGTGACACACTCTAATTTTTCATGATCATACATGACTTAGACTGTGTGAACAATGAGCTACAGGGGCAGCCGGGCATTTCCCTGAAAATTTGGCATGATTTCTGCTCTGGCATCATCCAGCTTGGATACAGAATGAGGTACATAAATTGGAGACATTCAAAAGAGATTTTCAAAGTAATTCTTGGCTTGTGCTCAGCAGGAAATTTTGGGACTGCTAGAGTTTATTTTGCGTATTCTTCAGTAAACTTTATTCCCAAGTGTTATGAGTTTAAATATATTGTTACATGTATAGTTCTCTTCCTCATCTTTTTAACTTAATACTTACTCTTACTACATTATTTTAATTTCAGCTAATAAAAATATTAGAAGCCTTCGAGTTGACCCTAATTATCTGACATGCCATATGATTAACTGGCAACACTAGCACTCATTTTAAGAAAACAAGGATTATATTTGTTTTCAAGTCAGAAATATTGTAAGTTTTCTAAACTGAATTAGAACATGACCATGGAATATTTCCATATTTTAAAATTTATCTTAATGTGTAATATGACTCAAATCATCTGGTTTTTAAAGCAATTTGGTTGAAAGATCAAACCGTAAACTTGGAATCAGAGGCTTTTAGGTTAAAATGTACATTGCTTCTCATATTGGCTTAGTGACTTTGGAAAATTTACTGTATATCTCAGTTTTCTTTTGAGTGAAATATAAATCTTCATACACACACATATATATATAATCTCACAAGATTATTGTGTCAAAAGCAAATACAGTAGAAATGAGTCACAAAGAGTTTACACTATGCACATACTAAGAGGCACTAGTTGTCACTATTTCTATATTTAAAGTAGCTCGTGGATAATTATCTGTGGAACGTGAGCTTCTGAAGGACCATCCAGAAGACATCACAGCTATAAAAACTCATATAACGCCCATCATTTCCAGACACTATCCTAGAAGCCAGACAACTAATCATTATGTCAGTCATAACTTTTTAAGATTTGTCTTTTCTTCTAGATTTAGTAAATGCTAAATTTCTGAACTTTACTCCTTTCTTTGGGGTCATAGTCGTTAGAGTTGAATATTAGTGATAATTAGAGGATGGATGACTATGGTAGTGAAATAACAGAAATAAACACCAAGCACTCCACAGAGATAAACTAGGATTCTATTTGGAGAAGTCAGAACAAACAATATTAAATTCACTTCTTATTTCAACACACTGAGAGTTACTGTGATCACTGATTATAGGCTGTGGTTTTATTTTAAAAATTTGAAAAATGAAATTCTGAGGAACTTAATGACTTGTGCAAGACATTTATAGGTTCTCAAAAATATCAATCACATATATAATCGAACTTTTATGTAGTCATTCAAAGTTAAAGAATAAAATTAATTTTAATGAAATATTTTATTGAACCTAACATAGATATGGAGAAAATTGACACTTTAACACGTGATCATAGAAAAATTCTTACTGAAGTATTTTACATTTTTTTCCATACTGTGTCTGAAATCTAGTATGTATTTTACACTTCAGTCATCGGTAGTTTTTGATCTCTACTGACATTTTGAAAAAGTTGATTCCTGTACATAGTTTTTCCAAAATATACTTAAAATGTTTAATGTAATTAAAAATTCATAAATTTTGTGACATAATACTCCCAATTTCTTTTTATCTTTATTATTTTGGTAGTTTCTGTATCTTTCAAATAAACTATGTCATTAATAAACTTTCTGTTCAATTTTTTTAAAAAAAATTGCCCTCACTTATTTTTAACAAGAAAAAACTTAAATGTTATAATTTAGATATTTAATTTATTTACTAATCATGACTCATATAGGTATCATCAGTAGCCCTATTTAAATAAAATTTTTAAATAAAAAACATGATATTAGATAGTACATAAAAATACCATTTGAACTCGAGTCAGTCTGTAGGTATCAAATAGATCAGTGATGGGTATATATGTATATTAGAAATAAAACAAGCACCAGATGTGTGTATGGCAGTACGACAGTAATATCTAGCATAACATAATAGTTAAATTGAAACTTACCCCTGTTAAAACCATAAAACAGTACACAGATTTTCAGGTTTTAAATTTGAATTTAATTTAAATTAAAAATTTAATTCCTGAGTTGAATAAATCACATTTCAACTCTTTAGATGCATGTGGCTGCTGGTTGTACACGTGACAAGGCAGATGTAGATCATTTGAACCTATATCTTTCAGACTACAAAACCTGTACTCATTTCACTATACTATGCCAGGTACAAAAGAACAGACAATCCAGACATTACTGATGGCATTAAAGTATAAAGGAAAGAGAGAGTTAGTATTTTCAATGAAAATCATGTAAAGAATCTGTTCTTTTAAAGGTGTAAAAAGAGATAACCTTATAAAGTCAAAAATCCTTGAATTTAGAATCATGAGAAGCTTAATTATAACAAGTAAAATATTGTCTATAAGAGGTAATTTGCATATGAGATTCGGTAACTGAGGGATAAAATGACCTGGTTCATATACAATGTATATTTGTAAAAAGCCTCAAAACTATTGCATGATTCCATATAATTTTGAATCTATCCCTTTTCTAAGGGCCGTGAAATTAAATTGCCTGCTCTGCATTTTAATCTCACGTAGAGTTGAATCTTAATGATAACCCCTCTTGCTGTTTGACTCTGAAAATGTTGATCTTGGCATGGATGTAGTTCTAAGTCAATATTCTGCTCTAGAAAGAAAGGATTTAATTAAAACATGGCTGAATATTTGTTTATTTATTGTACTGATTTTCTTCTGAGAATTTTGAATACTTGCCTGGCAATCTTAGAGACATTTTTTTCCTCTCTAGAGTTAAAAACATAAAATACAAGAAAGGTCTACTCACTTTTTTTAGGATAGTGCTGCTCTGATTCTGTGTAAATTATGGTTCTATTGCCCACTAAAAAGGTAATATGCTAAGCCAATATTCAGAATTTAACTTATTACATTCTTAAGCCTTCGCTAATGTATTGATCTCAAGCTGACAGAAACTGAAAACAAAAAATGTCAAACTGCATGTTGAAAATAAGTTTTTATTAAACAACAATCTCATTTATTGGTTGGGTCTCAACTATTCTCATGGTCTTTATGATAAAACAGTCCATAATAAATATTTCCACGTTTTCCTATCTTTTAATATTTCCCTTTGAAAAGCCAACACTAGCTCTAGGCGGTCATCCACCATGATTAATGACAGAGGCAGTGGCCTTTGTGTTACAATGTTGTACCGCTACTAGAAGTTTTCAAGGTCACTATTTCCCTCTGAAAAGTTCAAAGGAAGTTAAATATTCATAAAACATGACCTGGTTTTATGAGAGGTGCCATACTTGTTGTTTTATGACAGCCCATTTTAATGAAAAGAAATGCACAGAAATTTTCACTCTCAATACTTGACATCCAATTCACCTGGGAATGCTCCTGAAAAGCTTTTCATGATTGAGGAAAATAACCGAGTATTCTTTCTGCACCCTCATTTGAGAATGTTATTTCCTTTACTAACATTATCTGTAAATGTGAGAAATTCCTTGATCTACCTAAACGAAGTCTATTACTATCAGACGTGTTAATCAAGAGCACACTCTTGGGCATTAAGGGTCACCTGACTTAAAGCCTTTGTTCCCACACCAAATTCACAAGTCATGTTTGTAGATACAATTTGTCTTGTGTGGGAAATATTTTGTTTTCAGACTTCACTGAGCAGCAATCTAAAAGACACTGAGAAAGAGAAAAAGAATATTTCATCAAAGTTAAATTCTATTAGATAGGAAGGAAAGAAAAAGGAAGGAAAAAGAGAGAGGGAGTGGGAAGGTTAGAAGGAAATGAATAAAGGAGAAGACATAGCTACCACTTCTATGCTGTTCATTATGAAATCTAGACCATTGTCTGAACCCTATTTATTTGGTACTACAGTCTACTTTTGAGTAGAGCAATATCTCAGTTACTGAGCGCTTCTGAGAATAATTCAGTTTGCAAACAGAAGTGTTGGCAAAATTTTTCTTCCATTCACAAACTCCTCAACTGGGTGATGAACAGGACTGCTACCATGTTCCCTGCACAAACGCAAATGCAGCCATCCTCCCCAGGATCGTGGAATGAGCTAAGTTTATGAACTGAGGTATTGATGCACAATTGTAGTATAGAAACAATATTATTGGTACAATAAACTATGACAAAGTTCAAATGGGAGCCTAGACAAAGAAGAAAACAAAATTACATGTCTAATGAAATAAAGAATTTACATATACTTTGGCATTTACTACAGCCACTAAAATCTAAGTAGAATGAAATAAGTATCATGAATACTGGCAACATGATGGTATATTAGGGCCCAAATTTACGCCTAAAATGAATTATATTTTTATGAATGAATACTACCAATGGATGTCTTAGAATGGCAAGTGGGTTGGAATTTTGGCTACCATGTTTAGAGATTTGATCTTTACACCTTTAAGTAATTTAAAACCACTGGGCTTTTCGAGAAGTTTCGTGTGAATATTTACATTATAATGTATAAATGACATGGATTTACATGTTAGAGATCGGTAGGACTATATAACTTACAATAATACAAAGAATGAGCAAAATCACTTTTAAAACATTCATTTGCCACACATGCAACTCAGCACCGTTACATAAAGCACATGCATGGACATGATTTTGCCTGCTCACAATACACTGATTGCTAGAGATAAATCTTAAAACCCTGTAACTAAGTCATAGTAAGGAAAAGACTAATAAATTGAATAAGTGAATAAGTTATCTAAAGTATAAAGCATGGAAGAATAAAAAAGAAAGATAATTCCTGTATTATTTTACATTTCTAAGAAACTTAAATATCCTTTAAAACTATGGATGATAGGTTTGATTTTTGTTTAGATCTTTTTGTTTGGCTTAAAAATGAAGTTGCTTAACTTGTGAAAAATACTCCAATAATCTTCTTTTCATTCTTGATAATTGCATGGCAATTACAGAGTTATGATTTATGTATCTCAAAATCGTTTTCTTATATAGCTTATAACAACTGTCAATAATTAGTAGCCATATACATGTATGTGTGTGTGTCTATGTGTGAGATATGATCAGAAAATGTGATCAGTGTTTAAATAAAATATATCACAGTAAGAGGCACATTGCTATTTCTTCAAAAACACTTTTCCATCACTCTTGTCACTTTTCTGAAGCGGTTCTTTAAGTTCTCTTTCATAAGCATCTTAGTTCACCTGTCCGTGCTGCCTTAGTGTTCTGAATCAATTCAAATCATTTACCTTTCTTGGTCATTTTGACCTTGAGGAAGATCCAGAAGTCACACAGTGACAGATCCAGAGAGTAAGGTGGATGAAGACATACTATGATGTTTTTCTGAGCCTTTTTATTGGATGGCACTCAGCAATTGCATTTACCATATTTTTAATCACTTCTCGCAGAAACACTTAAAAGGACTTGCAGAACTGCTTTAGAAAGTATCAAGAGCGATGGGATAAGTGTGTTGAAGCAAAGGAGAGCACCTTGAGGGAGATGGATGGAAATATGTCTTTTACTGAAACAAGTTTTAAAAATATTTAACCTAAAATGGATGGATTTTGAGACCATACTCTTAAGTGAAATAAATCGGACACACATGTTCAAATACCACATTGTTTCTCTGATGTGAGAAACTGAAAGTGTTAAGTGAAGACTAAAATGTATTTTATTGGGAAGGGGAAGAAAATGTCTAAATGGGAAAGGGAACAAGGGAGGCAGAAAGGAAAAGAGGGACAAGAGAAATAAGAAATGGAAGAAAAAAAAGGAAACAAAGCTTTTGTATATAAGGAGGGAGGAGAGGGTGAAGGGAGGGGAGGGGAATGGGAAAAAAAGAAGCAATGAGATATGTCATGTGCAGGTACAAATCCCCTATGATGAATGTTATCACTATGTACATCTAAAATGTACCATTAAAATAAAATAAATTTAAAAGAACATTTAATTTAAATAGCCACCATATCTTTTTATCGCACCTCACATATACCAATCTAATGTACTATAAGGCACGAGAGCTATAAGAGTTTTTTTTTTTTTTTTTTAATTTACTATATCCAGTATATGCTAGTACAGGAGGTAAGAATGGGTGACAGGAGACAAGTACAGCATGTATGACTCTGTTAAAAAAATCTTAAAAATATTTGCAGATTTTGGGTATAGAGTTAAGAATTGTGTGGGTGTGGCTCTAAAGTAAATTTAATTATTTTTATTTTTTACATGTAAGAAGTTTAGAAAAAAGGAGGCGTAAAACCTAGTGGCAAGGTCTTAGTTAGAAAAGCCAGTTACGCTTTGACGATGTGCGCTGAGATGTGAAGGGCTGGGGAGGCAGAGCTCCGGGGCTTTGGTACATGATGAGGAGGTCAGAGACGATGAGTTCTCCTCAGAGATGTTGAGCTACTTCCATCAGTGCACTTTGAACACGGGGTATTTGGAAGAAAGTTGTATAGAGGGGTCTGGTGCTCAAATAAGAGAATGAGGTGCAGTTATAAATCTATACTTGTCATAATCCCAGAAGCAGATAAATGTTCCAAAGAAAGTGTATAGCCAAGTATAGAACACAGACAAAAATTCATCTTTTGGACTGTCATATTTGAGAGATACGTGGAGAAAGAATAAATAGAAAATGGCGAAATTAAAACAAGGAAACATGGTGTTATAGAAACCAAAAAAAGATAATTTTCTTTTAGGTGGAAATGGTTGCTAGTTTCTATTGCTGTCAGATTGAACAAGTTTACAAAATGAAATACCCATGATATTTAGAAGTATGAATGGCAAGGAAAGATCAGTTTTTCTGGAATTTTGAAAGAAGAAAAAACTTTGGAAGGAGAAAAAAATTTTGAACACTTTTAAGAGCTTAAGAGCAAGTAGGCAGTGAGAAAATATGGTGAAAATCTGTTGGTAGAGGAGAAAACAGATATACAAGATCTAAGAAAGAATTTTTTTCCTTCTTACTTTTGCTTAAATTCTTGTTTTTGTCTTCTCTACCTCTCCACTCCCCTTCTCCTTTTCCTTTCCCCATGAATTGGTCAGATTAGTTAGTTTGTTATTCAGTTGGTTTTTAAGAAGGCAGAGAATTGACAAAGTTTAATCTCTCTTTTCAACTCCTGAAATGTATTAGAAGCAATTTTCCTTAGTAAGAAAACAGACACCTTTTCAATTGTACCAGAAGAGAAGGGTGGAAGAAAGAAAGGGAGATGGAAAAGAAGGTAAGTTTCTACATTTGATCCTGTAGTAGAAGTTGAATGTATGACTATCAGTATATAAATAAAAATGACTTAATTCTCTTTGAGGTAAACCTACCTAAGTTTTGGAGTATTTACAGAAGATTTGCTATAGGACTATAGAAAATAGGGAAATGAAGTTGTTCACGGGATTGTTGAGCATTGTTTATTAATTACTAACAGATTATTTCTGCTCATGGTGATGTCAGATGGTCTGCCTGACTTTCCCAGGAGTATTTTGCCAGTCTGGGATTAGGCATGAAGGGCTCAGACTCCTGAGTTCACTAAGCAATGGAAGTATTTTTCCCAAACAAGGTTTCAGAGAGACAATTACACAAGTTATTACAGGTTATTGGCAAGAAATCAGATTGAGGTAGGATAGAAAAAATAAAGATGGGTAAAAAAGAAACAGAGAAAATTATAATTTTAAAATTGTGCTTTTGTAAAAAAAAAAAAAAAATTGCAGCTTCAGAACATGGACTATTAAAGCCCTTTTCCCTTCCAGGCAATTCGCTTCCCCAAAGCGCCCAAGCGGTTTAAAGATACCATAAGCCAGACTCTCACTTTTCACCTGGAAATTACGCTCTAAGCAGGCAACAGGTCTCAAACTCAGACACGTGTACATGGTTTACTCCCTAACGTAGTACACTTAGGCGTGTGAGCTGACAGATGGAATGAATACACGTGCTCATCACTCATTTGGGGACACCCTCAAGTCTAGCCTCTAACCATAGTGAGTCTACCTGGAGGGCCAACATTCAATTTAACCTGAGTGTATATTTTAAAATTCTGTTTAAAAAAACCTTTTATGCCTCTTATCTGTGCATTTGGAAAATTCTTTTTCTGTGACTGAAGTTAGTGAACCTACAACCTGCCCTGTGGGTGGGGCGAGTCAGCGTATGTTCCCCATCTTCACTTTGGGGAACCTCCTCGGACCCTTTATGTTCACAGATGATATGATGCATTATGAAATCTAGGGTGAATAGGGATGAAATATGACATGAGATCAATGACAGGAAATATGTAGATGTGTGCCAGGGAGCAGACTGCAAAGGTGATAAAGGAGCAAAGGATGGCGCTACTGAAGGAGATGCGTGGATAATCAGTGTCAGAACATGCGCCGGCCATCCACGCGATTTCTGGGGTCCTGACGCTGGGAGAAGACAGGATGCAGCAATGCAAGGGCTCGGCTGATGAGCTCAGGAGTGAAATTTTCTGGAAACGAAGAGGTCAAGAATCTTGATGTAATGCAAGACACGGACAAAGTTACTGCAGAGAAAGACTCGAGTCCATAAGCTAAAATGGTCCCTGAGTGTAAGGAATTGACGTCAAATGCTGTCAGAAACGGCAGTAGAGAGGGGGATAAATAATATCACATTCAAATGGCAAGAATTGGCTTAATAACTGACAGTAGAAATTAGTAGCTACAGGGAGTAGAGGAGCAGTGATCCGATGCCGGCCGGGCGTGAGGCCTTGAGAAGACGGAAGACTGCGCCCGCCCACGCCAGACAAGCCGCACAGCAGCCTGCTCTGTGGCCTGAGGAGCTGTTACTTTAGCAGCTTAGGAATTTGGGAATTGATGAAAGCGACAATCGCATTGATGCTTTTTAAATCTTTATTGCCACCTGGCATGATGTGTCAATAAACAAAAATTTCTAACTTTTTACATTATGTGTTAAGTCCTTAGTTGACAGTTAGGTGAACATATATCATTTATCTCAGTTACACTATGGAAAATTCATTTATTCTTTAAAGCCAACATAAATGTGTAATGTTTTCGCTTCAGGATCTAAGTTTTTGTCTTATATTTCAGAACGATATTCTTATACTTTGGATTTTAGTTTCTTCTTCAAATTTCCTAAATTCTAGGAATATATTATTAACATGTGCAACTAGAAGTTGTAGGGGATTAATAGAATATGCTGTTGATTTTCATGAACAATCATTTTAGGGGAGAAAACATACAGAAAAAATTTTTTTTTATCACTTCACATGTTCCAGATTTCAGGAGTAGTATGACTTAAAAGTGGAAGTGCCCTATACTATCACAGGATAGTATGTCACCGTCTCCTCTCTACTGCATGCAATATAATGCCTATTCTCAGGGATTAATATAAGAAGTAAGATATTCTCTCTAAAGGGTTTTGCATTTGAAAGAACTAAACACATTTAAATAAAAAAGTTACGGTTTTTCAGGAGACATTTACACTTTCTTATAAATCTCCTTGTTATCCATTCTTAAACCTAAATCCTTTCAAGCTAACCTTTAAAGATTTCCAAAAGCTGGAAGCAACAATTTTCTTCCTCCACAGATTTCAGTCTTCAGAGGAATCCTTGGCTTTCCCTTTTGAAATCAGAATGGCTACGACTGCAAGTCTTGGCAACACGTGTCTGGTATAAGTAAGCTTGTCAAGGTCAGAGAGATATTCCAAGCCTTCAGTTTCTTATCTTAGACTGATGGTAGTGACAGCGTATATCATAGTATAGTAGTATATCACAGTGTAATAGTATGTCACATATTCTATATCTATATGTAACATATATATATGTTATGTGGAATAAAATCTTATTATGGTATTGAACAACAAATGTTTAAGTTCATACAACACCTTTGGCCTTAGGTTACAATTCCTCTGTTAATGAAAATCTCCATACTTTAGTGTACGAGACCTATATAATATCATATAGTTGATAATATGAGAAATTATAGTGCCCATCCTACAAGGGCCAGTTCAAATCTTATTTCCTCTCTGAAAAATGACTTAGTCAGAACCCTTGTCAAATCACCTGTGAAATCCTATGGTAAGTTTTATCTATGTTAACAACTAGTAAAGACTTGTCTGATTTTGTTAAGTATCATTTCACATATACAAAATTCTTCCCAGTTATAATATTGATGAGTAAGAGACTTTGATAGTGTTTCTATTTCCTTATGTTCTGTGTTCCCATACGGATAGTAGTTGCTAGTAAATGTTTATTAACAGACAGAGCAGTTAAGCGATTTGAGAGATTTTCTGGAAACTGTGGCTTTTTATTTTTTGATATTTTAGAAATTTTATTACAAGCTAGGCTATATCACAGACAAGAAAGCCAGGACTCAGGGTGAATGCATTCTCCTAGCCCTTTTCATATCTATGAATATGAAATATAACATAATTTGCATGAGTGACATAAGAATGTAGGCACTCTTGAAGGAAGGAAAAGCATTGTCCTTTGCATTTTCTTCTATTCTTTGTTCTTCTATACTGTGCATTAACCGGAGATATATTAAGAGGTACTAGAAAACCTGGTTTTCACTATCCAGTTTGACGTAGCTTGTCTAAGCTATTTATAGTCCCAGCAGCATTTGAGGTTAGGGAGAAACCTATCTTTTAATGAACACTTTTCTTAGAAAGTAGAACTAACATTCCACTCACAGTGCTTATCCTTTACCTTTAGTTGTCTCAAATGGCAGCTGGTGCTTTTATTACTGTATAAAATCTCTGACTGCTTTTGTAATAAAGAAGCTAAAGATCTCACTGCTTCTTCCTAAGGAAAGGGAGCAGTAAAAATGCCATTTAGTAAACTCTATCTTTTCTAGTTAATAAAATACATCAAGGAAGAAGTGAAAGAGTCAGAGTTGGTTTGTTCCCCAGAGTTTAAAACAAAATAAAACAAAAACAAAAACCAACAAACAAAATAACAACTCTATTGTCTCCCTCAGTGCTGACTGTTCTGTATGGCTTCCAGAATAGCAAATGATTCACTCAGAGTTCTATTGTTCTAGAGTTTAACAGTTCCAGATATATGTTTTGCTTTGGCTTATACGCTTCAGTAATGTCCACATTGGCTTGTGACGTTTCCCAGGCCTCAGGGGTCCCTAATTGTGAAATACCAGAGTCAGTGATATATTTATTTAACTCTCTATCTGAACTCTGAATAATGGGTGCCAAAAAATCACCGTGACAGAGTTTGAAATAAATCATGGTAAAGCAAAAGAAATCAATAATGATTTCAATGAAAGCAGAAAATTAAACAAGGATACCACATATGTTTGGTTACCATCTATTTGGAATTCATGATTTGAGGGATAGATAGATAGATGGAGAAATAGATACTCTTAGGAGTTTAAAAATCATGGCTTTAATGTAGTAAAACATTATAATTTCTAAGTGTTTAAATAATTCTCTCTTTTCCTTACTGAAAATTTTTCATGATTTTCTTATATTTGTCTTCCTTTTAATTCCTTCCAGAAGTGGTACCCAATATTAGATTTGAAGAGAAGATAAGAATTATTATAGTAGATAATCCTTGTGCTCTATTATATAAAAGATCTGATGAAAAGCAGAAGAAAGTGGCAGGATTTAAGCATTTATTGAGAATGTCAATAACATTTGTAGAATCATATAAGGATATGTGTGTTAAATAAGCAAGAGATTAGCAGCCTGGCACTATCTCCATACTGTTGAGTCGCTAGGTAACAAACTGCAACTAACTTAGTACTAAGTAAACTGATACATGATTTAGTATATTATTTTTATAACAAATGGTTGGGTTTCAGCCTATGATAGGCAGATGAATGAACATATCATGTCCAAATAAGGTAGACACCTTCTTGTAACCAATCAGGTAATTTTTTTTGAGCAGCTTGTTGAATTCCCATTCTTACCCTGCTGGGCACAGCTCTCTGACCCTGGTGTGTTCTGAAAGCTGACCTACTTATGAATCATTCTCTGCTTCAGTAAACTCAGCTCAGTTTGTCTTATGTTTTTAAACATGTCCAAGATTTAGTTAACACATCAGAATACGTTGTTGAAATTTAATGTGAAAACAAAAATATCAGAAATAGTTTTGTCTAAATTTTCCTTCTCTCTCTCCTCCCTTCTCTGTCACTTTTTGTTTCTCTCGTCTTCCCTCTTTCTTCTTTTTGGAAGATACTTACTACACATACTTAAACTTGATGTAATTAAAAAAAAAATAGATCATCTTCACACTTCTCTGACTATGCAGATATAGACAACACTGTCTTCTAAGGGCTGGATGTGGATTTGCAGTGGTGGAGGTGGAAACCTGAGCTGGGTTTTCTGCAGCTCTATAAGCATGAGGAAAACAACCAAGACTGGTAGAGAGATAGATTAAAAGGCTAGAATTCTTAAGGCTGAGGAACAAGACGATGATAAAGTGAAGGGGGAGCAAAAGATCCACCTGTGACGTAGTGGAACACACTTTAGGAACAAATACAGTAATATTGAGATGTTGATTAATTTGCTCTTGGTGGTTTCATGCAAAATTCTCCCCTATTTACCTTCTGAATTGTGTTGGATAATCTGTGTAGTTTATTAATATTTTAGGACTGAATAGCTAATTTTTTAAAAGGAAAAAGATGCTGAGTTGGGGCAAGGCAAAAATAAGCCTTTAAGTTCAAAAATCAATCAATACATAAAAAGTTGATACAGAAAATCCAGCCAAGTATTAAAGATCTAATATGGACAGATACTGAGAGACCACACACTAGAATACCTTCCTCTTTATAAACAGTGACATTGTCTTCGGATCTGATATTTTACAGATGTTAGCAGAGAGAGACTAAATTAGTTCACAAGTGTTGCAACCTAATTTGTGCAACACCAGATAGACTTTTGAAGCTTTGAGGATACACCCATAGATGGTGTATTTTTAAACTAGCAAACAAACTATGCTTTGATTTTTTCCTTATAAGTAGCTAACAACTAATCACAAAACATAATGATTCTGTTTTTCAAAGTTTAATTTCAAGACCACATGGACAAGAACAATTAAAAAGGCCTAGACGCAGCAGGATAAAGAAAACTTAGTTCAAATATAAAAAAAAGGCAGCAAAAAAAAAAAAAATGGCAGCAGTCCAAAGCTGTAGTATTTGAAAGAAATCTAATAAAAAGATCATAGAGTTACAAGTTGACCTTATTTTATTAAAAACCTGCTATCTCTGATCCACCTGTAAAAGAGGGGAGTAATTTAATTTCAGAGTATAAGAGGGAGATATCCTAAAATGATCAAAAGTATGACAGATGGATTTTGCGTCATTAAGAATATTTAATTTTCTACAATTAAATGCCTAGAATAGAGGTTTTATAAGGTCTATGTTTCACTGAAATTTTAATTGAATAATTAGTCTAAATTCTAAACTGGGAAATAAATGATAATTTTATTTAAACAGAACAACTAAGGGCATTTACCGACTTTTAATTAGGTTGTTCATTAATTTTCCTTTTAATTTTTTGAACGATTGAACTCCAATGTGTGCTAATTTCTTCTACTACTTGATTCCATTCATTGACGTTCATATTGTTTCTACTCTATTTTTATTTTTTATTGATATCTTTACTAAAAAATTTCATAATATACATTTCTAAGATCCCTTGCTCTGATTAACAAGTGGAGACTTAAAAATATAGCCCCATGTGTTAGTTATACCTTATGATCTTCTTGCATTGCATAGAGCCTTTAATAACTAATATGACAAATCTCAGGAACACATGGAATACATTTATTATTCTTGTTAGCAACGAAAATTATAACCTGCATGAATATTATGCAAATAGTGTAATGTGAACCATGATAGTTTATATCAATGAGTTAATTACATGTTCGAGCTTTCTGTCTGGGTGTTCTTATCTTCAGTCTAACAGACACAATATGAAAGTATTAAAGGAAGCAAAAATAACCACAGTGGTAATTTATTTATTTATCCTCCATCATAGGAAAATGAAAGATTTTCCTTAATAATTTTTTTGCACATAGAGGATTTCTCCAGAAAATCAAATTTTATTATGCTTTTAAATGCAAGCTTTAAAGTTGATAACTTTTTTTGGATATTTAAATAATGTGTTTCATCCCTTTTCTTGTTTTCTAAACCAGGGAAAGTTGATCATAATTTGCACATTTTCTTGATGACTCAGGGTCCAAAAATGAATATAAATTATTTTAACATTCTGCAATTAAAAGACCCCAGAGGCTAGAAAGTCTTAAAATTGGATATGCTTTGATGAACTTGCCTGCAAAGCTACCAAAGTATTCTGAGCAACGACCGCGCTATGTTTAAAGAACTGAGGAGTCAGACTTCCCCCCAAAGGTTTTAGCTCTACATCTAATTTTGAAAACAAATTTTGATAGTAGAAATCACTAGGGCACAAAGCACTTTGAACAGACATTTACACGTAAGGAAAACCTTTGTTCTCTGCCCTCAGGTATTAGTGGCTTACACAATGCAGGCCAGAGTAACAGCTTTTGAGAGCTTTCAGGTCAAGTCTGCAGGCCAGTGGGGTGTCCTCAGGAGTTACCATAATGCATTCAAGAAACAGGAAGAGGTAAAGCACAACCCATAGATATGTTGTTGAGGAATTCAAATTATTACAAAAAGCTTCTGGGTCTTTTAAACCAATTGCAATTGGAAATACTATATTTGCTTTATAGGAAAAAAGTAAGATCTGATATTTGAATGTTAAGAGGATTTGTGAAAGCAAATCAGATATTTCAGAGAAAAAACAATGATGAGAGAAAAGTACACCAGAACATTCATTGCCTCCACTTCAATAATTATGTGAGCTAAGAGTTTCACTGTTTTTTCTAGGTAGGGTTATAATGTATACATTCCTGTTGATGATTTTTCATTATTTTTAATTCCATACCTTACAGTTCCTGGAAAAGTCTACATTTTATTGATTTTTCAGTATCTAACTTAGACTACATTCTCTGTAGCAGAGTTTTAAAAATGCTATCAGATATATATGCGTGTGGGGCTATGTGTGCATATTTGTTTGCATTTATCATAATATATGATGTGTGAGGGGTTGAATTGTGGGAAGGTGTGTTTGCATTATCCTTTAGTCAATGATATCTAGTTTATTTAGTAGTGTAGTATGCAGCTGTTCTCTTTTTATTCCTTTTTCCCTTTTAATATCTCTAGTTAAAGGTTCATTGAAACTTTTTTGAGAAAAGCCATTTCTTAAAATATTTCTTTAAGAAAAAAACTCCATCTGAAATATTAAATGAAAAGTGCAATTTGTGGCTGGCAAAATTATTTTATGATACATTGGTTAATTTCCAGACAAATGTCCATTTCCCTTCATATATAATATACCTCTTTTCTTCTTTACTAACTCTCATCATTAATTGATTTTCTTTGACTTGGCCATCTACAGCAGCCTTCTGTAACCACACTGTTTTCCAAATCCCAAATTCTATACAAATCCCAAATTTAAGGATAATCATTTGACCTCTTTCCTGTCAATTTGCATTTCTGTCTTCCTTAGGTACTCCCACAACTAAATTCCTCACATGATTAATTTCGGTTTTGAAATACTCCCTTTCTTTTAATCTATACTCAGAGCAGGTGTATTATTTAAGTAGGTACCATATTTTGGAGAAACAGCCCTATGTGAAAAAGATTTTTAAAAAAGTATTATATATGGTTACAAGTATAAATTAGTCATCTAGAAATGAATTATCTAGGGCTCCAAAATGTTCTCATTTTTTAATTTTAATTTTTAAATAAAGAAATGCTAAGTGAATCTGGTAATGGGTGTTAAACACTGACAGAAAAAAAAGTAATTGGAGAAGAGTGATTTTTAAAGGAAATAAAGTCTGATTCAATAACGCTATAGTAGCTTCTTAATGGACATTATAATTTTTTCATAAATGATTGATAGTGTTTTATTTTATTTTATTTTTAACTTTATTTTATTTTAATGGTACATTTTAGGTGTACATAGTGATAACATTCATCATAGGGGATTTGCACCTTTACATGATATGTCTTGTTGCTTCTGTTTATTCCCGTTCCCCTCCCCTCCCTTTCCCCCTTCCTCCTTCCTTATTTACAAAAGCTTGTTTCCATTTTCCCTTCCATTTCTTATTTCTCTTGTCCCTCCATTCCTTTCTCCTTCCCCCCTCTTGTATTTTATCGTTCTAATTTTTTCAGAAATTTTACTAGATATTTTTACTCTCATCTGTCATCAGGATATGAAATTAGAACATATTGTATGAATTAATCTGGATGCATCTGTTTCTCTGCTTTGATGTCTTATGTTCTTAGATGTACTGAATTTCATTGAAAACTCTTCCAACATTTTTTGTTCTGATAATATAAATAAAGTTGAAAAAATTAAACAAAGAAAGTCGCGTGTCCAGTGGATCCAGAGGACGTGATGAAAGTGGCAGAACTGAGAAAGTTCCAGAGCAGGCAGGTAGAAATAAAGTACTTTAAAATCTTTAGAGAAAGAACGATGCCCTTAACTAACAGATTTATGGAATTCTACCCTGAAACTTTCCGATGTTGTTTACTCAAAGTAAATCCAAAGGGTTGCTATTGATTTTATCTCTGCAAGTGATTCGTTTTCTTGTTTCTGAAAAGTTCCCTGTAAATTTCCTCCTCTCCTGTTGGTCATAAGAAAAGGAAGACAAAGGGTAAATTTCTCTAAAATATTTGTGAAGATAAGTTATTAATCTTAATTTATGGCTATGACCAATACCTTGACAGATAATTTGTTTTATCCCATCACTCTGGAAAGGGTTAATAAGAGATCATAATTTACTAAAATATGATTCATATTCTCTAGTTATTTGCAATAATTATACTCCAGTGGTAAAAATTGAGCAACAATACTTCCATAAATTCAGCACTAGAGTCAGGAAACGTTTATTTATTTCAGTGTTGTTTGTGTTTATTCTTTTATTGCAGATACTTACAATACCTGAATGAATAGGCTGCTAAGACCTCCGTTTGGTTAGTGTACATCATCGTACCAGTGTGATGAGACTGCACGAGTTCCATAAATTCAGACATGGAGAGAATACTGAGGCCACCGTGACAGAGGATATTAACTGTGGACATATGTAACCATTTTGCAACTGAATTCATCTTTTAAAGAGGTGAAAAAAATTAAAGGAACCAACTGTGAAATCTCAAAGAGTTACCTGACATACAAAATTGGATTAAAGATTGAGTATTATTTTGGTGACACTGATAGCTTTTGAAGGTATAAAGGCTTAAAGAAGAAAACTGACCCTGACTAAAAGATGGAGAATATTAAGAATGAATGAATGCTAATATTAGAGAATACAATTAAGAGGAAGCTGTGAGGGATGAGATCGTGACTTAGAGTTACACTTGAAATGGACATAAACCATAAAAGATATGAAAGATCAAAGTTATCATTGTTAAAACAGGAGTTTGAAGCTTATTTAGAATAATTATGTGAGATATTACCTTTATTTCCTTTTTAGAAAGTCCTGGAAGAATAGAGAAGAAACAACCTCTTGGTAAATGTCTGTAGTGATTCAATTATGCTAATAACATCAAACGTAAGTATTAGTCATGAGAATTTTCATATATGGACAAGCAAAATGTTATATATATTTTATTCAAATAAAGGATAATGAATCCTAATAACAAGGTGAAAGCTGCCAGACATCAAGAAAACAAAGTTGTAGAATAAGCTACAAAGGAACATTTGGAAATATAAGGGAGAAAAACTGTTATTACAATTCTTCCTGCCTTTTCTATCCCTTTCTCTTACCCAAGGAAATAATGGGCAAGTCAAAATAAGGCAGACACTAAGACATCATCCATTTTTGTTAACTTCAGTGTCAAAGGGCTGTTGTTTATGTCCCCCAATGCCTAATTTATACTGTAAGTCCAGGAGTCTTGATCTATTATTTCGACAGTAAATTTGCCACTGGAGAACCATCTATTCTTTATTTCCTAGATCCTGTACTCTGGAGGAGATCTGTATTCCAGTTTAGACATGAAGCCAACCAAAATATGGTGTCCCTGCAGGGACCGTGTTAGGGACAGGTGCCTACACTGACTTATTCAGGGTCAATGAGACTTTTTCTGAGACACTGGAAAAGAATTATCACATTTTCTAAATGGATTCAAAACAGACAGTACATAAAACATCTTTAAACTGAGGTTCTGAATGGGACCCTAAGGCAAGTAGGCAACTAGGCAATAGATACTTAGTAGAACTCAGATATAGTAAATATTCTAAATTATTAATTGAGTTATTTTAGCTCATTTGGCTTCTATTAAAAAATACAGACTTCGAGACTTATAAAAAAATATAGAGTTTATAGTTTCTGCAGACTGGAAAGCTCAAGAGCTAGCCATTCTCAGTTTTGTATCTGGTGAGGTTCTACTTCTTAGTTCAGAAGCGATCATCTTTTTGCAATGTTCTCATGCGTCAGAGGGCAAGAGGGACCTCTATGGAGGCTTTAAAAAAAAGGCACTAGTTTCATTCATGAGAGCTAAATTTTCATGATATATTCAGCTTTCAAACTCCCCCCCAATCATCACATTAAGGATTATATTTCAACATATGAATTTTGGGCTAATATAACCATTTGATTCATAGAACTCTTGAAGCCCCTCCTCACTTAAAACTATAAGAGCATCTAGTTATTGAAATTGGCAAGACGATTCATGCTGAGGTTTTCTTTGTATAGTTCCTGTGGAAGAACATATCTTGGGAGAGAGAAAGAGACAGAGAGAGACAGAGAGAGAGAGAGAGAGAGAGACTATTAGGTTGCAATGGCCGTGTTTATACCCTTGCATCATGCTGTTTTAGATCATAATTAACTCTGGATTTCTCAATATTGGTACTAGTGCTTAAATTATTTTTGTTTAGGCTTTACATGAAAGCCATCTTAATTTGATATACTTTGAATAAGGACTAAGCTTTTTTCTCCTTAATATCAAACACTTACATTGGGCAAAAATAACATTTTTGAAAGATCTCAGATTTCTCAATTCTCTTTTGTTGTGCTGGTTCCCTATAACTTCAAAAATTACAATAATGACTCCAATTATGACTATGTACTATGACAGCAACAATAATTACTACTAATCTGTCTACTAATAATCAAAAGTGTGGAATAATAAACTGAGAGTAATACTTACTGGGTACAAAATAAACAAAGTTATGTAACTAGTTTTAGATCTTAGCTGTGAGGAGAGATGCTACCTCTGTGCTGAGTGATAAAACTCTGCTGTGCAACTTTCCAGCTTCTTTCCCCGGCTACCTGACCAAAAAGATGATGATTTCAAAGACATGCTCCTCTGTGTTGATGCTTTCTCAGTGATTTGGCATCTTTCATCATCTGTGCAAAGGCCCTCCTTCCAAATGACTTTAGATTTGTGCAGAAATGAGCCACTAGATAGCTGTGGGGATCCTGGAATTGTAACACAACCTACCTGACTGTAGCAGGAAGTGTCAGTGTTCTGACCTCTCTTCTTACTGTGACAGTTCACTTCCACACAGGCAGCTTCCCAGTTCACCTCAGCATGTGCGGACCTTGCAGGGCCGAGGAGGTGGCCGCGCTCAGTGTGGCACTGGATCAGAGGAATCAGTGCCCTGCAGGTGTCTCTTTGTTTAGAAGGAATGGGAAACGGTGGGGAAACACCTCAGAGGGCGCTCTTTTGTGTGATGCTCGATTCTGAGATGTATTCTGTAGTCCTCTGAGGTTCCATGCAGCACAGACCCAGGTTGCCTATATTTCAGGAACATCATTTGAGCTAATTTAATGACTATATGAACAGCATGATTCTGCCTCATAAGAGCTCATTTTCCATATCTCCAGACTTCATTAGCTTTAATTTTTAAATTAGAACTTGTTTATTTATATAATGTTTAAGAATTAAAAAACAGACAAACGTTTTTCCAATCTATTGATTTCTAGTGAATATATTGAAGGCTTCTAGTTTGTGTTAAATCATTGCATACTCTTTGATGTTTTCTTCCTGGGGTTATAAACATTCCCTGCCCTAAACACTCAGAGGCGGTGCCTTACCTACTGGTGTTACTATAGGCACAAGATTGCCATGATTGCTGGGGATTTGGCTCAGTGGTTAGAGTGCTTGCCTACCAAGCATAAGGCCCTGAGTTCAATTCCCAGCACCATGAAAACGAGCAAGCAAGCAAGCAAACAAACAAACAAAAAAAGATCGCCATGATTTAAAGTTTCTCAAAAGACAGCTTTTCCTTTCTCACCCTATTTTATAAACATTCATATTGTTTCTATTATTTAGAAAATGTATGTATTGAAAATTAAGAATATCAGTGATAAGATATAGTACTAATTAGAGATTTATGGAAATGCAAAATTAAGAGCTGTAACTCTTTGCTTCAAACTACAAAAACATTTGCAAAATAATAAACTCTATTGCCACAATAAAAGAAGAACAAACCATTGTTCATAAATAAATTTTCAGTGTTTTCTGAATGTGTCATGTTTTTATCAAACGTGTAAGAACCTGTAAAGTGAAAATAAAGCTAATATAAATGTCAGAAATGAGAGTCAATGTTTCTTGATTTATGATGGTAACAGGGAGATGAAGGTTTCAGATATATTCCAGACCCTGGAAATGAAATTAAACTAGCACTGCTCTTAGTTAAAATGCAAAAATATACCAAAAAACAAACACTCTCTGTCCAGGGAGCCAATATTAAGCCAACTTATTTTCTTGTGGTTTAAAGAAATTATAGTCACTGGACTATAATCTAATATGGAAGCAAAACAAATATTAGCCCTTCAGTGTCAGTCTCTCCAGCCTCTCCAGTAACAGCAAACATCTGCAGAAAATGGTTTACTATTCCCTTTGTGCAACATATTCTTTACTTAACACTCTTTGTGGTCTAATTTAAATCAAAAGTCACATTTTTCCATGGCCAATTATAAAGGTTATTATGGTATTATTCCTGAAAATCTATTCCACCTCCCAACTACAAATTTGCAAGATTAACCAGGATTCAACCTTAATTGCATTATCTCATTTCTTTTTCTAATCTATAATGTAAGAATATAGATAAGCTTATAAATGAACATGGGAGTTGCTTGGCGAACGGAAATATGACTTAAATAGGACAAATGAAATACCAACGGCCTCTAGAAGAAGTTTCTTCGTGCCTTAGTGAAAATTTTGAAAAGTACAATGCATTTTTCTTCTGGACAGTAGTGGCTAAGCTTTCCAAGGAACTAGCCCAGAGATAGAATCTGGGTGCACAGAAGGTACATTTGATAGAATCACTGAGAATCAGAGCCAGGTTCATTAGAGTAACAATCCTCAAATCCCCTGTCATTCTACAATTTCATGAGCCTATATGTGCTTTTGCTTCTAAATATCTATAGGACGTTTGTTTATTTATATATATATGTTTTTCAAACTTGTGGCTGAAAGTATCTCAGCAGATACAGAAGTTTTGATTGCATGTTTTGGGATTACCTCTAAATAATTCAAATAATATTTCAATAAGAATGGACAAAATAGGGAAAAATAATTTTACTTCTGACAGTTATGAGCCGAATTATGTCCACTCTCCGACATTCATATACTGGAGCCCTAACCCCCATTACCTCAAAATGCGCCTGTATCTGAAGGCAAGCCCTCTAAAGGGGCAATTAAGAAGAGGCCAGTGGTGCGAGCCTAATCCTGGCTGGCAGAAGTTCTTGTAAAATGCAGGATCTGAGGCACACAGTGTGCCATCGAGGGTGCACACGTACAGAAGGATGACCCTGAAGACAGCACCAAGAGGATGGCCATTGGCAATCCCAGCAGAGAGGACTCAGTTTTTATTACCAAGTCTTTATAATCATGACAGCCAATTCTCCATGCAAGAAAAGGTAATTTTGCTGGGCTAATTTTTGATGTTTTCAACAAATTTGGAGATCAAATTTCATAAATGAGTAAAAGCAGGAAAATACGGAATTCGTGAAACTACCTCCTCTTCAGGGTGTTTGAACCAGGTCAACAAACACGTTTCACTCTCTGGGACTAAATACTGACGGTTACTTGTACACACATCCAAATATGCTTTCTAAAGGATGCTCTTAAAAGAAATAGAGAAGATCCATTCAAAATTTCACTGACTTGCAGAGATAATCAAGAATAATCTCCAAGCAAATAAAGCCTTCTTTTCTTGCCCTTTCTCTACTCAACCCTCCAACAACAAAGAACTAGTTATTTAGGTACAGCAAAGGATATTGCCTGTCATATTTCTGTCTAGCCAGAGACAAGTTTCTAAATCCAGCTATCTTTCTATAAATAACACTAGTAATCATTTCAGAGAAATGTATCCAGATAGCTGTTATACTCAATAACAGTACCTTGAAGAATATCATAACAAAAAATAAAACTATTAAAAACACTAATGGCGACAATGTCTATTAACATCCTTCTCTTTCATACATGAAGTGTTGATTTAATTACAATTTTAGTATCTTTACTAGAAAAGTACAGTAAATAATTCCAAATATTAAGAAAACTGAGACTAGCAATAGTAGATTGAGTATACTGAGATAACTTAGGTCCTGAGTAGAGTAGGAATCTGGTTTATAAAATAATGGTGCATGAAATACCACATTGATACAAAGCAATGGAGATCAAGGGCAAACAAAACTGTTCTTGTCTGGCTTAAAACACTGGGAATAAATATGCTGTTTTTGAAATGCGCATTAGATAGTAATTTATGGATTTGGAAATTGCTTCCACTTTATAGAATTTTCCATATGCCAAATAAAGCATGCCATTAAATGATAAATATCAGTATTCTTGCTAATAAAGCTGTGTACATATACTCATAGCACTCACTTAATATTAAGAGTACTGATTCCAGATTATGGGCTGTTAATTTTCTGTTTATGTTAAGGAAGCTGCTGAGGGTGGCAGCAGGAATGGGCCTGTAAGAGGGCCATTCCTATGAAATGAAGCTTTCTAGCAAATAAAAATTTCATGCCCCAATTACAAATAATATGTTTTTACCAGTATTATTAGCTACTCAGTGTATACAATGTCCCTAAGTGCTGTATTATCAATTTTTTCAGACGTTATTAAAGAAATATGAAAAAATATAATGTGCAGCACATGGTACATGGAATTTTCCATCTACTATCTTACAATGAACACGTTTCATAATACTTTAAATGAATTCATCAGCTTCTATTATTATATCTATTCCTTATTATAAGAGTCATAGAATGCTATTCAATATTAAAATAAATAATAAAAGAAACTTTCTTTATAATTGTACTAATTAAGGGAAACTGTTCCAAAATTTGTATATTCCTGTATTTCTTTGTTCGTATACTAATGTAATCGTTCTAAAAATGATAGACATTGCAAAACCTCCTTTACCCCTGGCTGTTGCCACAAAATGGTATATATAGATAACTTTCTACATCAGTACATTTATAAAAATATTACATGCCTGTAAATTGCATGGACATATTTTTAGCTTAAGTGGCTAATTCTCCCCAGAAAAATCTTTTTTATATTTTCTTCAGTTTTCAGTAAATATAGGTAAATAAATACACCACATTTACCTAACTTAAATCAACTTTTTTTCACTATTACAATCCTATCAGTGCCTATAAGACTTTTTTTTTTTTTTTTGGTTCTTTTCACAAAAATAAGAATTACAATTATTTAAAAATGTACTAATTTGATTAAAATAATTTCTTAGTCTTCTAATTCTTTATCTTTGGATTTCTGAAGCATAGATTAATTTTATATCTTTGGACCACCTATAATTTTTAATTACATGACTCTTCAGATTATCACAATTATTTGTATTGGTTGGTATTTTGGAAATATTTTTCCAAGCAAATTTTCTGTGGCATTGTTAGTATTATTTTCCTCATCATGATTTTGTTCTTTCCAATTCTAATTTTAATTCTAATTCCAGTTCCAAAATTCTAATTCTAACTCTAATTCTTTTGGGGGTGGGTGTTAGTGATCAAACTCAGGGCCTTGCACTTCCT
The DNA here is from genome assembly GCA_004026905.1 of Hystrix cristata. Lineage (NCBI taxonomy): Eukaryota > Metazoa > Chordata > Mammalia > Rodentia > Hystricidae > Hystrix > Hystrix cristata. The sequence continues at coordinate 10,476 of PVJO010017298.1, read as the reverse complement.
AGGCAAATGCTCTGCCACTTGAACTAAATCTCCAACCCTCTAATTCTAATCCTAATTCTAATTCCAATTTCAATTCCAATTTTCATTCTCTCTCCTTGGCTTCCAACTGCTTGTTTCTCCCTCCATTCACTGGGACCTCTGACCATAATATTAATACACTGTGGCGTGCTCATGTTAGATGCAGCCCCAGTCCAACAAGGAAGTGGTTAAGACACCTTCATTGCTTAGGGATAAGCAGCCATTTAAACATCCATCTGGCCAACAGTCTTCAATGAACTTGACTCATGTCCTTTCCGGGCTGGCTCATTTCTTTGCCAATAAAGACCACTCAGAGCTACACACTTCGGAACTTAGCAATGTTTGAGAGGTCACCACCAGTCTGGCTGTGGTTTGAAGGCCTTAGTGGTTGCAGCTGTGTATTACTGTAGGATGCTGTAGCCTATCAGATTGATACTGGGAGTTTCAGCTATCATACTTTTCTGAAAGCCCGCTGAAAAAATAAAGCAACAATATACTTTAAATCTTCCATTAATGAAAGAAAAGAGTTCAATGACACAGCAGCATGTTGGGACAAAGCCTTTGGCTTGTTTTACTTCTTGATCTTTTTATCTTATCAGTTATGACCAAACCCAGCACTTAAATTGTAATTAGTATCCTTTCTTCCTATTATTTTCTTATTCAATTTATATACGTGTATGTATTTGTAAACATGCATCTATCTCTCCACATTTTCTATCTTACCACTTTCTGCTGTGCTTTCTTCTGCTCTGTAATGGTCCCTTCATTTTTCTCCTTCAAAATGTTACTTAGTATCTCTATGAGGAAAACACCCGCATGTACATCTCTACTCCAAATAATTATTTTTTAACACTGTACTGTAAATTCATGGTTGAATCAAAATTCCTTGGATGCCCATTTGTCTAGATAAGACAGGAACTGCATGAATAGAATGGATCTGTCAGTATCAAGTGGTTATTCTGCTTCTCATTGTCCATTTCTAACAGAACTCAGAGATTCATCGGCACTCATGTACTCTGTTCACTCAGTCCACTCTCCGGCAGTTTTGTTGAGAAACTGTCTGTACACTTGAAGTAGTATTTGCTCTCCCACCATCAGCAACACAGTCTAGTTCTGTCTCGTAACCCACAAAAAAAGCATCAGTTTATCACACGACAAATCCTTAACTTCCAGACGTCAGGTAAAGATTTTTGGTTCCTACTCTGATTCCCACCAATTGTAACTGTTTTCCATTTCTATATATATGGATTTTTTTTCTGTATCAACCCAAGTATGATTTCCCATGTACTCTTTCCATGATTTGAATCCTGAAGCATAAAGATAATTGCACCTTCTGAAGCAACAATTAAATACTCTGCACTGGGGACGGTGGCTTGGCAGAAACAAAAATATGCTATTCAGTCATTTAAGGGGGTCGGTTTTAAAAGAGATATACAATATAAAGAAACTGGCAATAGGTCACAGCAATGGAAAATATTAAATAGGTGATTGCCAGTCAGCACAGGCATGGGAAGACAAAAACATGTTTTAAAAAGTAGATGGAAATTAAAATAAATGAGTGTCCACATGCATAGTATGGAAAAGTAAGCTATTTGCCATTTTTAGGCTCTCCTTATATGCATATATATATTTTTTTTTTTCAACGACATCGTCTGTTAGTTTATTTAGGATAGCAAACCATATTTAGCAAATTCTTATTTAGGTAAATGACTTTCAGTATGTATTCTGTAAAATCTTAGGCTACCAAATGATATATTTCCTAGTTTCTGAAACAATGAATTATTTTCTCAAAAAAAGATGTATATTTCATTGGGAAACATTTCTTACTAGACTTTTTTTTTTAATAACTTTTGCAGCTTTCAAGACACAGAAATCTGCATCACAATCACAACTGAAATTCTTCTTGTCTCTCTAACACCTGTAAGTATTTAAGCTCCAACACAAAATAAGAGTTTCTTTTAGACGGGGCAATGTAATTGCATGTGGATGCATTGAGATGTTTTTACAATGTTGTCTGTTCAACAATATCGTAAGTTTATTGAGTTGAGACTTTAAAGAAAAGTGACTTTCATTTATATAAGTATACAGTATATGGATAACATAAAGGTAATTTACTGAATAGACTCTGTAATTTGGGACTAAATCAATCTTAATCTATGCCTACTCAAAAATCCACTCAGGATTAGGAAATACAATTTAAGATGGATAAAAAGAAAAAAAAGTATAGATCAGTTTCTTTTGGCAGCAAGTTGAATTGAAGCCTTTTAGGATTATTTCAGAAGCATGCATGAAGATTGAAATAACATCAATTTAATTGGCAGCCAATTCACTGCTTTCTGTTAGATAGACATCTGAGACATGAATTGCAATGAGAATTAAATTTGCTTTCAGAGCCAGTATTATCTGGTCTAAAATACTGTAATAGAAGAAAAAAGTATAATTCTTTCCCACAAAAGAGAAATACAGTACATCGCCATAATTGTTGATTAGTCACACTTCCTCAACTACTCAAGAGCTAGTCTTTTACTAGTTGGTAAAATGTTTATTTTATGGATGAGTTTTATGCTTTGTCAATTATACAGTTACTGGTATACAACTGTATTGTTATTTTTTCAAATATTCTCTCAAATATTTACTAAAATGTAATCTGTAGGAGAAAAATTCGCTCAAATGTGAAAAATCAATTTAAAAATTAAGAAACAATTGTATAATTGTTTATACATATATAAAATTATATACATATATACATGTGTATATATAGTTTTCTCTTTTTAAATGATACTGATATGAACTATATTTCTTGATGTTTTAGCTTGAATGATAATTGCATTCCAATCTTTTACCTAGAAGTTTTGTACCATGTTCAACATTGAAATAGCTCTTTAATATTTTTTTTAAACATTTGTGTGGCACAGGATTGAGAGTTGGATTAAACATTCAAGAACAGTAGAGCATCTTTCTCTTTTTCTCTATTCTCTAACACAGGGCCATCACAATGATGACAAAGAAGCAGATTAATATGAGTTACACTCTGAATCCCACTGCCTGAGTTCAAGTTCTGGTTCTGCCTCACTACCTGTGTGAGGCGAAATGTTTAACTTCTCTTGATTTCAGTTGCTTCATCTGTAAAATGGGGATAATAAGAGTATCAAACTGGTGATTACTGAGCTAATAGGGTTAAACACTCAGAAGAGTTCCCCGTACTTGGTGTGGAACATACCTAATGTATCATGGCTAATTATTTAAACAAATGTTAGCACAGACCATGCAAATTATAATCAAAAGGAAACACATTTACAGTTTAAAAAAATGGTTGAGTTCTTGTTATTTTATGTATTGTAAAAAACATAAAAATTACATTAGAGCTGTCTAAAAGTGAGCGATGAAAAATACCACAAGGGAGAACAAGGGGATACCATGTCATCGTTGCTGGTCACCTGGCTAAGAAGCAGTTGTCAGACACAACTCGTTCGTGGAGTTTGGTCACATAGGAAACAAATATATGAATTGACACATCTAAGAGGAATGGATTGTCAGGAGGGGTGTGTGTGTGTGTGTGTGTGTGTGTGTGTGTGTGTGTTAATGGGACACACTAATAAATGACACTGGTAAAGAACTTTCAGAGACTAAAAAATAGAAAATACAAGACACAGCATGGGTAAAACAAGAACCCCATAGTGTGACCCAAAGTAAAAATAGAGAAATGCACAAGAGGCAGGAAAGGAACAGATTTCAAGAAATTTGCAGATCTGCTTATAATCTGCCAATGGCTTCCTTTTAAAACACTATGAGGTATCAGATAAAATCAGTTGTCAAAGGCAAAGGGAAAATGGGGACCTAGATGTCTGATGAAAAAGAAGATACAAGAAGACTATTCCTTCTTTTATCTTTTGTCAATATTCATCTAATTGTATACAGTCCCGCCTGAAGTTTGAGGCTTGCAAAAACTATTTATTAAATGTTTGAAAACAGTAGTTCATGTTCATTTGTAGCCTCAGATATGCAGAAGGCACAAGATGACATATTAACATGATAAATAAGATGTAGTTATTTTAAATAATTTTTACATGTTTTAAGAATATGGCATCAGGGCTGGGGATTTAGCTCAGCGGTTAGAGTGCTTGCCTTGCAAGCCCAAGGCTGTGAGTTCGATCCCCAGCACAAAAAAAAAAAAAAATATATATATATATGTATATATATATATATATATATATATATATATATGGCATCAAATATTTCCTTTCTAAGATTACTACTTTTATTTTTAAATTTAGAGCTCAGTGGATAAAATGATTAGTTAATTGATCAGTTTAGTCATGAAAATGAACCCATTAAAAGTATGCCGAACATGAATTTAGGAAGCAATTATTATTCTAGCAAATAGGGAGTGGTAAAAGCAAGGACTAGCAGGAAGGACTACTACTCCCTCACATGTAGGGAATGATGGCAGGGAACCCAGCAGTTAGGACTAACAAGTAGGAAGTAGGACTATGAAGGGCAGAGGGACTAAAGTATCAGACTTTGATATGATAGCTATCTGACACAGATAAATGGGAAAATTATCTTAGCCTTTAGTGTCCTTCCTTCCAGCCTATCATCAATGCCTCCAACTAGCCAAAATTAGCTTTAAAAATAGCCTGGGGATCTTAGGGAACTATTTTCATACCAATTTCTTGGGAGATAATGCCCAGTAGGGAAAGGTCAAGGATGAATATGCAAGAAAGATAAAACAACTAGCCACCACAACAGAAATATTGACTTATGTCATGATATAAGAGTAGAACAGATTTTTATTAGGTAGCATATCGGTCAGTTTTCTATTGCTATGACAAACCCCCAGGCTTAACGACTTAAAACAGGAGAAGATTTACTTAGGTCCATAGCTTCACAGATTTAAGTCCATGCCCACTTAGCCCTCTTGCTTTTGGGCCTATGGCAAGGTAGTACACTATGGCAGAAACAAGTGGCAGGGGAAGGCCACTCATCTCATGGTGATGAGGGTACAAAAAGTGAGAGAGGAGGGGCCAGGGTCTGACTATCCTCTTCAGGATGCCCCAGGGACCAGCTAACTTCCTTTTACTAGGCTGCACTTCTCCTAAGGTCCCCCTGGCCTTCCTTGGAGTACCACAAGCTGGTGACCAAGCCTTTAGCATATGGGCCTCTGGGGACATTTAAGAGCTGAACCACAACAGATAGCTATTTATGCTCTTTCTTAAGTGGAAAAATATTATTCAATCATAAAACTAAGTGTGGGATTGTTGTTTTATTTCTTGCTCATTTTAATTCAACACATGAAGGATACTTATGTTGATTAACCAGATCTACCGAAAAGTAGTTTTTGTCTTTACATCTTGATCTGTACCAATTTAGTTGACGTCCGTAAAATTCAGGGTTTAAAGATTGACTTTAAAGAATAAGCCAAATAGTCCATATCAATTTATTCGCTTAAAATTATGTGAAAATCTATAATGAATTTGATGTAATTCAGCAGATAAAAATGTGTATAAATAAATGTTTTTAAACTAAGAATTCAATTTAAAACAAGTATCCCAGATTACTTATGAAATTATAATACATAAAAGGAGAATAAATGATTTATCACTCATATTTTATTATAATAAAATTTTAAGTGTAAATATTTATGAAATAAAGTTATTTTATAGTTTGAATGTTAATTCCCATATAAATTATATTATCTTCTTTTTATTTTATTTAAATTAAAAATAAATGAGAGATATATTGTCATTTATTATAATAGAGGCTTAAGCAAGGTGGATTTAGAAAATCATTTTTACATTCTATGAATTCTATACTATTTCCTCTAAATCTCCCATGATACTGCAATCTCTTGGCTATCTTGAATGAATAATTTCTGACAAATTTAAAACTGATACATTTTCAGTTAGAAAATTAATCTTTCTGATGCTTTCTTTTGTAAGTACAGATTAATCTATGATTATGTCTACTCGAATCACAGAGTTGTATCCATTTAATTGTAAAATCACTAAAAAAAGTGGTCCTATTATTTCTGATGTTAAAAAATGATTACGCCAGTTTGCTATGAATACTTGATGATCACAGAAATATTTTCAGCTACTTTAATTTCACATTATATGTATCTTTTGTTTGTAGCTGGGGGTAGAATGAATGTACTTGCCTTCTCCCTACTTTTCTTCCCTCCTCAATCCCCTCTCAAACACTGCTTTCCTTTCCCATGGAGAGGGCAGCTACTACTTCTGGGTGGGATTGAAGAACAGACACCCAGGAGGCCATGCGGTGTTAGCTAGGGGGGTCATGAAATAAGACCTCGTGTTACTGAGCCAATGACTTCATTTACAGAGCAAGTCGAAAGACAGCAGTATTAAACATTTCCAGAAGGGAACCACAAGGCATTTGATTCTCAAGGTTCTGAAGGGCCCTTTACAAATGCCTGGGCTCAAGATCATGACGCTGGTCTTGCCTGCCCAACATCCTTCCATGCTCCTGGAAAAGCTCTCAGACAGGGTGTGAAGAAACTCATTTTTTGAACACAAGGGATACAACAATATCTAGTATAGGAAGAGAACACATTAGCTCCAAAGCCACCTGAGTATTTTGACTCATCCGAATAAAAAAAAAAATCAAAATTAAGGTTAGCTAAACATTCATCAGAATTTATGAAGTCATCTCTCACCTGTTGGGTAACACAAAATGTTGTAGTAGTAAAAACAGATAATTTAGGAATTCGGTCCAAGGCAGAAATAATTGAAGACATTTAAAAGGTTGAATTTATAGTTCTTGAGTCCAACCATTTTTCTCTAGTAAGCCATAGTAAGTTAGGTAAGTAAGTTAAGTAAGCTTAATGCTCTATTATTACATTATACCCACAGCATTCATTCCTCTTAATATCTGCTATACTCCCCACTCCAAAGCCATCAGGTTGGCAGTTTTCTTCCTGGTTGAGAAACTCCATCAGGCTTTATTTTCTAGCAGGAAATCTAGATTGTTACCAAATTTATAGGAACTATTTTGAGTTATTTTATCTGGAATATTGATTAGTATATGGCTGCAAGTTCTTTTCCCCAGACCTTACTAGAATGAACTTTCAACTTTAAGTACTGAGTTGTTTCTGTCCACTTTCTGGCCTATGAATATGTTTGTCTAATTTTTACATTGGCTGTAATGGTATTTTTTAAATTTTGTCTATCATTGATATGTGTTTGGAAAAAATGGGGAGGTACAGTAATTGTTATTAAAGTAAGAATTTATAATACTTTTAAACCCAAAGCTTTGAAGATAATAAAATAACAAAACATGGTACATACATTATTTGATATCATGTGGAAGCAGTTAATGATGATTTTAAAAGAACAAAACAACAAAAAACAAAAAGCACCACCATTTCTGTGTGTGCCTCGTGCTTTTTTTGGTCCAATTCAGATAGTCTGTCATATGAATCACAAATGAACCTTTTGATGTTCTTATAATTACTTCCATTTTATAGTTGAGACAACCTAAGCAAAGTAAGCTTAAACAACTTGTGACCTCGTGTTATTGAGCCAATGACAAAAACACTGCAAAGTGACAGTAGAATTTGAAGATTGACATGATCTTAAGAGTGACTCATTTTATATTATATCATACCCTATCCCTAAGTATTAATTAAAAAAAGTAAATGTGTACATTATAGCTATATTTCAGTGAAGAGATTTTTATTTTGATTTCAGTTTACATATTCCAGAGATTGGTTCTGAATGTCAGGAAACTACTCATGACTTTGCCACTTGAATGAGCTGGAAAAAGTTTTTAGTTTCATGTCTTTTTTTTTAAATGCCTAACTGTAGTATAGAAGACATTATTATTAAAATAAAGTACAATTAAAGGTATCTTTCATGGTTGTGATGACTTTGGGAACTTCACTCTTTTTTACCTGGGAATAATTTAGAAAACTTTGTAATTAACAGTTTTTAGAGTGTGGCAGAGACCAGCTAAACGCTCCTGAAACTGCCTTTCTACCCTTGGCTGCAGAGCTGATCTACTCTAATCAGCACTTCATGTGGAGATGGGACCCAATTTCATAGTTAGAATCTGAGCTGCGTAGATGGATTACTACTGAGGCAGTGCAGAGAAGAAGCGCCTTTGGGAAACACCTTTTTTCCAGATTCATGCCTGCTTGGTGGTATGTGGGTGACAGAATAAATGGATCACGAATCTCTGAGATAGATCTTGGTAGAGAGCTACAAGAGGCATACCCAAGTGGAACGTATTGAATATGATGTAAAGAGGAAGTGGATTTTTTGACTACTGAGAATTTTAGACCAGTTTGGCCTAGAGTATTAATAATGAGCATAGTATTCCTTTGGTGTCTTGGGTAATAGGGTCAAAGGCCCTGCAGAACATTTGAAGAAAATTGTATAGTATTTGCATATCATTTGCATACATGCTCTCAAACACTTTAAATTATTTGAGAATATTTATAATAGCTAACAAAATATAAATGATGTGTGGCAATAACCATAAGAAAAACTTGTCTGTACATGTTTAGTGCAGACACTAATTTTTATTTCTTATTCATGATTGATTGAATCCACACATGTGGAACACTTAATTCTGGAGAGAGGACAATCTTTGGCTAATCATATGTACAGAATCTTTGAAAGTAGTGCATAAGGCATCATTTTTCAATGTTTAATTGTGTTAATTATCTGTTTAAATTTCCTGTTTCTTCTTAGGAAATTTTTAAATAATACTTTAAAAATAATCCATCGCCTGTAGTTTTTCTAGTTTGTTGCCATAGATTTGTTCTATCAGATAAATTCCAAATCCTAATGAATATATTCAAGGCAGAAAACAAGAGATCAACCTATCGTGTGAATATAGAATCAAAAATTGGTTTAGAATCCAGGAATATAATTTAAGAACAATTATTCTATTATTAAACCGGGTTTATTCTAGGAAAGGAAAAAATAGTTTGGTATTATAAAATATATCAATCCTCACAAAAAAGTTGCACTAAAAAAAAAGAAAAAAACTCATGATGAAATTGCAACTTTCTACCTGTGTCTCACTTCAAAATCTGCATGATGAAATCCTAGTTTTCAGTGCCTCAAAATGTGAATACATTGGTAGGTGAGGTTTTTAAAAGAGTAATTAAATTAAAACGAGTTCAGTTGGGTAAGTCCTAGTGCAATATGTCTTATGTCCTTATTTTAAAAAGAAAGTAGAACACAGACACACACAGAGGGCAAGCCACGCGAAGGCAGAGAGACCAACAGCCATCTGTAAGCAAAGGCCCCGCACCTCTGAAGAAACAACCACCACTGGCACTTGATCTTGGACTTGTAATCTCCAGAACTCTTAAAATAAATTCTGTTGTTTAAATTTAAACTACCCAGTCTGTGGTACTCGCTTATGACAGCCTCAGCATACTAATAGTCTTATTCCTTCATTAATATTTACACATTCAGGGTAATAATTCCATTGAAAATTGGGCATATCATTAACTTTTCTGTTTACTCTTGGGTAATAAATAGCTCTATAATCACCTTAAGTCACAACTTACAGTCTGACTCTAATAATAAATCCTATATAATTAATCAATATGCTTCAACTGTCATTTAAATTTAAGACTTTGCTCTCTCTCAGTGCTCAGAGTCTCAGTTGGCAGATGTCTTAATCAAGGAAAGGAAACGCAGCTGGCTTCCACGGTCTCTCTGCATCTCACCTGTTCCTTAGCTTCTAGCTGCAGTTTTGAACATTGTGGGAAGAAAGGAAAAACTGTTAGTAAGGTAACAGGGCACTTTGCTGGGTAGATTTCATACTCTATGTTTCTGGGAGATGATTAAAACTGATTTTTCTCTCAAGGACATTTTGTCTTATATTCCTCAGAGATTTTTATTTTCCTGGAGACCTTGCATTTCAATTTCCATGTTATAGATAAACAATCCATTTCTTAAGCCCTTGACTCACTGTGGTCATCACACAGGCACATGCTGTTAGAGTTTTTCCTAAATGATCTGTGCCTGTTTCATAGAAAATGCCCATATGGTGCACAGCAGAGTAATTTGGTAAATGCTACATATTACACTCTCATTTTACTCTTCACCAATGTTTGCTGGCATATGCATTGAATAGACATAACATGGACAAATGTGTTTAATTTTTAAGCACTCTATCCCAAATTTTTTTTTCTGCAAAGAAACCATTAAATTCTTATCCTTTATGTCCTAGAGAAACAGCTTTGTATTATGTATCAGAAATAGAGATTGGTCTCTGTTATAGTTTGTGTCTAGATGTCCCCCCAAAGCCTCATGTGGTAAGAGATAGCTGGATCTAGAGTGTGTGATTACTAAATTGATCCATTGATCGGTTTGGCATCGTTCTGCTGGGATCAAGGATGTGAGACTGAGATTGGGGGTGGGAGTGCAGGCCGCCCTGGGGGCAGGTAGCCTAGATAAAAGATACAGGAAGAAGCTAACT